>WTSP01001915.1:0-26599 GCA_025331215.1 Actenoides lindsayi | reverse complement strand
TTGCTGTCAGTTGCTCTGTTTGCCCCCCCCCCCCCCCGGTATTTTTCTGAGAGATGAAATTCACAATCTGAAACTCCTCTGCTTTCTGTCGTTGCCAGGTGTAGAAACTGCCTTCCTCTGGTTCCACCCCTTGTGCTGTGTACAACTGTTGCCCTATAATATAATGTCAAGCATCAGAAAATTGCCACAGGATGCTGTATATGTTGCTGAGTGGTCTGTACTCCTTTCCCAATAGCCAGCTATTTAATCAAATATCTTAATTATCATAAGGCCCGATTCTTTCTGTCCACCTAATCTTCTTGGTTTTGTAATCTATGCGAGGTCCTACTAGAGATCTGACCACCTTTAGAATACCTGCATTACTATGCAGTCGGCTTAGATGCTGGGCATGCAGGCTCACTGTCCTTCCTTTGTCCCTTGCTGTCAGTACTCCACTTCTTCCTAAATTCTTAGGGTCACACAGAATTTTTCTGCCTCTCTATGGGTTTCTGTTACTGTCTTCTCTCAGTCACGAAGAGGCTTGCAAAATAATTTTTTTAACCTATCTAGGCTGTGTTATGTGGTCATCAAACACCATCCTGTGATCAAAGGAGGCAGACCCTTTCTGGACCCTCTTCTGCACCAGCACACATGGTCTGCAGGATGCATCTGCTTTCGCCTCAGCCCTGTACCTTTTCCTGAGAGGACTGAAAACCCAACAGCCCTTACACCTCCACTCTTTGCTTTATGGCACCTCGTATCTTCTTAGAGGAGTCCCTGGCAATAGCAGTATGTATCTGCATGATATTTTTATATTGACCGGATGAATTCGGTAGCTTTAGAGGGAATTCTCAGATACAGGCTCCTAAACAACAGAGTGCCTCCCAAAGCTTTGTGCTAAGAAGGTTTCAAAATGGAGTTTTAAGAGGTGAAGTAGCCTAATTTTGAAAGGAACTGGAAAGTAAATTTCAGTGTGATTGCTTTTGCACCCCAGGTTTCTGTAGGGCTCCGTATCAACCGTGGATACCTGCCAAGATAATATTTGGTTAGATGATCTTGTCAATGAACAGTGTCTTTCCAGAAACCTTTAATTCATTTAATGTGGCATGTCACGCTAGGTCAGAATTGAAATTCAGTAGGTATTTAGATGGCAGAGACTTTTTTAATCACATACAGTTGTACGTAAGGGACCCCATCAGAGAAAGGCCTTAAAAAGGGGGGAAAAAAATAGCGTCCAACTGTAATTGAACAATCAACATGCATTCTGTGAGGGTGGAGGTGATTAAAGATACGTGTGTCTGATATTCTACATGAAATTAAGAAAAAAAATTAGCCGGGGAGGGGAAGCCAGCTAGGGAATGGTATTTCAAGTGGAACTTCGTTGACAAATACGAACCCCAAATAGCAGAGGTAATTGAAGAAAGGCAACACTGACACCCGCGATGAAATAGGGTCAAGCTATAACTCTGTGTTTGATTATATGCAGTAATTGGAGAGGAAACATGAGAATTTAATGCCAAGCCACTTAGCAGCAGTATTTGAAAGAGTATTTCCACGTTCCTTCCACTCTTCATATTTAACATGTAAAAACCAGGCAGGCGACAGCATTTTACAAGTTCACAGTTTTATTGTAATAGCAAACATCTGACCTGGCATTTTTAAAGTCTGCCAGATTTGAACAGAAAGGTAACTGAATAGAGAAGAAAATCATGTACATCACATGCTGTTATTAATTGACAGTGTAAGGAGAGTTAGGTGATCCTTGGTAGAGAGAACCACCAGGTAGAATCATAGAGGGATTGTTGTTGGGGTGAATGGTTGAATGAATTTTGTATGTTCCAACATGAGGCAAAACAGAAAATTTAAAACCTTTTCACATCTGAATATATGGAAGGAATATTTAAGTAGTTAAGGGTATTTTGGCCTCGTGTTTTACCTTGTGTGATCTTGTGCTGGTTTCTCATGAGCTTTTCACTGTGTTGAAAATGACCTCTATCCCCAAAATTGTGTTGGGTTAGAAGGCAAACATCAATTAAGAAGCTGAAGGTAGTACTGCTTTTCTGTATACGCTCACGGTGACTCTTCTGTGTCTTAGTGCCCAGGTTAAGGGTATGCTTCTGTGGGAACATAAACCACTTGGAGATGAATCAAGAGAAGAGCTCCAGGAATGGCCTCTTAATTTGGGAACCATTGCCAGCTGTCAGGAAGTGGGTCTACTGAATTTATCAGTGATGATGAAGAGTTGATCCCACAATAATTTTCAAGTCTGTTCAGAAGGAAGAGGTAACACATAGGTTGTTCTTTACCAAAAAGCTGCAACCGTGGCCTCACGATTCACATCTGAAAGAAAGTGAGACTAAAAATAAGGCAAATAAACAGAGTCTCTTCTTTCTTTACTTGTAAAGGTCTCAAGAGTTCGCACAGCAGAGAGTAACACCCACTGGTTCCAGTCTCCCAGTTACAATAATTAATTTATTTTGATGCTACCAGTAACACATTGAAGAACACTGAGAATTGTCTCTGATCCTTTTCAGCGCCTGATTTGTTAGCCTGGCTGTTTCCATAGATCTTGAGCTGAAGGTGCAACTCTTTGAAACACAGAGCCTTTAATCAGTAACAGACGTTTGCTAAAATGAAGTTGGAGTGGTTGGTAATACAGTGGGATTTATAGCCCATAACAACAGGCAGGTGCTCAGACAGCTTTATTGATGTGTTAGAGTGATGTGAAGTGAAGAAACCTCGGCAGGAGGGCAGGGACCTGCTTTTTCTGTTTACTGTAATGCAGCCTCTGAAGGAAAATTCCACGTTTCGGAACTTGGGTGGGTTTATTGACACAGTTGCTACCCGAATGAGGCCTGAATTGCAGCCACCAGACTGATTTGTTTTGTCAGATTTGGAAACTCCAGCCTCGTTTAACAGCTAAAAGATAAAATAAGCCGGGGAGGTGCTGGCAGTATCCTACTGCTGTGTTCAACCATCACTGCTGTGAGGAGGTGAAAAAAGCCAACATCCAGGTGGGTGGCAGGTTTGTCTTGAGCACTCTTTGAGCACGGCACATACAGCCAGGACAAGATAGGATTAGGTTGTCTTTTGTGAATCCCCCACAGAAGTGGCAAAACCAGTTGTTTGTCATCGTTACGTGTCCACCCTGCCAGTGGCAGAGCTGTCAGCCAGAGTGATGACCCCAAGGCAACAGAAACGGCCATGGAAGTGCCCAAGTAATTTCAGTAGCTGGAACAGGAGAGTGACTTTGTTTAGGCAGTTTAATGACTGATTTAGGCAAGCCAGCGTTAAGTGTAGGGCAACAAAGGTTTCCCTCCTAGGATGTTTGTTGTTGTTTGGTTTATAGTAATAATGTGTGCTGATGCCACTTCTTATATAAATAAATTCTCCGTTTTTTTCAGAATGGTATTTAAGAAAAGTAGTTGTCGTAACCAATTTTAAGAAAATTGAAAAATAATAAAATTCACAGCTTTTTTGGTCTTAAAATTTGAGAGACAACTGAGATGATGTATGGAGTAACCAGCGTAGTTTCTGGACTATTAGAGCACGTGGTCCCATGTTTCTTCATGCAAGTTCTAACAGCTTCATTGTCCATAGGGAATTGCTGGAGAGAGTCCAGCAGAGGCTACGAAGATGGGGGGCAGTGGTTGTGGAGTCTCCTTCTCTGGAGAGGTTCCAAACCCACCTGGACAAATGCGATCCTGGGCCCCCTGCTCTGGGTGACCCTGCTGGAGCAGAGGGGATTGGATGAGATGGTTTCCAGAGGTCCCTTCCAACCCCCACCGTTCTGGGGTTTCATGATACATAGACCAGTTTTACCACTGAAGCATTACTGAACTGTCACTTGGAGTTCACAGCTGTAAATGGCAATGGACACAGTTTTGAACATGAAAAGAGACTTGGATCTTGAAATATGTTACTTTACTGTCGTGTAGTACTTAGTGAGCCTGTGAAACTAATGAGAACATTAATGTGGAACAAAGCTGTGCTTGGGGCTCAGGTTCATGGTTTTTTATGGAGGAATTTTCATCCTGAACCTTGGGAGATTTCTGTACCTCTGCTGCGTTATTTCCAAGCAGACATGTTCTTAGCCTCTAATTTGCAATGCAGATGGAAGCGTGCTTCAGTGGCAAGATTTCCTTCCTTTGCCAGCAGCTTAAATTTTCATTTAAAACAATGTTTAAGAAGCGTTCAGAAGATAATACGGCAGAACTCATTAAGAGAAACTGCTATGTAATACGCAGGATATTGCAATTATTACCACCAGCTACAAAGAGAAGTAAATATGAATAAAATGCATTTTCAAAAATGTCTGAAATGAACGGAAGTAGGACTAATACTACTGTGAAGTGGGAAGATTCCAACTTCTCAGAAATAAGATAGAAACGTGTGAAAGAATTGGTAGAACCTATGAGGAAGGACCTTATATATTATGTGGGTTTCTTAAAGTCATGTTGACTTCTAGCTCTTTTAGATATATGAAGCATAATAATGCAGTTGAGGTTGGAAGAGACCTCTGGAAGTCAATCCTTCTTCTGAAAGCCAGGACAGCGATGGGTTGGAGATAGGTTGATCGTGGCTTCAGCCAGTGAAGTCTTGAAAACCTCTAAGGATATAAGGACTGCAGTTTCTGTGGGCAGCCTGATCTGATGCTTGATTGTTTTCGTGGTGGAAAAGTCAGAACTTCTTTCATGTCTGTTACTTCTTGGCTTTGTTCCTTGCATCACGGTGAAGATCTGTAGGAACCACCCCTGCCACCCCTCAGGTCATTTATTCTTTAAACTGAACAAGCCCAGATCACTTGGTTTCTCCTCAAGAGGGGAAGTGACCCCAACCTTGATCATCTTGGTGCCCTTTCAATGGACTTGCTCCAGTTTATTCTTGTCTTTTTCTTTTTCTTTATATATATATATATTTTTATTTTTTTTTAATTGGGGAAAAAAAGAACATGCTCTTTTCAGTAGCTAAAACCTAACAAATCCTGCCTTTGCATAAAAGTCTGCATCCTCTAACTATATTTGGAGATGTTTTGACTCAGCCCCCAGTTCTTTGGGGACGTACTGTGTCTCACTAAAGTTGTAAGACTTCCTGGAGGAAAGAATAGACTTGGCAGTTTGCCTCTTCACATTTCATGGGATATCTCAGAATGGAATCTAAAAAGGGACATAGACAGAAAAGACCTCACTGTCCTCTCTACTGGAAATCCTCCGATAGAGTACGATTTATTTTTTCTTCTCTTAGAGTAAAGAAAATTTTCTTTAGAGGTTATTTAGATCACAATTTTTATTTACTCAAGAGTGCAGAAATACATCCTGCTGCGATCCAGTCACCTGCTGTGGTTTGCCCTGTAGAAGCTTAAAATCTATTTTCAAGCAAATTTATTTTGACATGTTTGCAGCCCTTTCCCCCTCCCCTTCTTTACAGAAAGCTGGTGATGCCTAGGAAAGGAAGCTTGATTGTCCACCCTGAAAGCTTAAAGGCTGACAACTGTAGGGTATGAGAAAAAAAAAAAAAAAAAGCAAAAAAGATATCTTTGTTACTATGGCAACAATAATACTCTTTCCCCAACCCCCCTGAAAACCAGCTCTGTTCTCTCCTTCCATACCAGTGAGAAATTAGATCTGAAGCATTAGTTGTGGGATATTCTACATTGAACTGCCCTGAAAATCACATTTGCTTCTGGAACGGACCTCTACCCACAAGAAATCTTCACCTTCGTGCAAGGACATCGCAAAACTCTTTTTAATTTCTGTTGCAGCTGTCTTTAAGTTGAATTTAATTAGCAGTGTGTTATACAGAAAACCACCATGAAAATTCTTCCTTGCGTTCCACTGTAGTTTTTTGCCCATGTTCTGTTCCAGGAAGCGTAGTATGGGGAAGAAGTTTCTCTTGTTTTCTTTCTCCTTCTTGCTCCTCCCTCCTCCACCTTCTCGTCATCTTCTGTCTCCTCCTTTCTTCCTTATTCTTTTTTTCGTTGTTGCTTTTAAATCAGCCACGCTTTTCTTTTTGCTCTTTTGAAATTACCCTTCTCTTCTGAGGAGGGCTGCATTTCAAGTCTTGGCCATTTTGGAAATTCAGCTTGATTACAAGACCGCTCCTCCCGCTCCCCCTTGACTTTGATACTGGTAAAAGTTGATGCACGTATTTAAATCTGCCTTTGGTCAGTGATTAGGTTTCTAATGTTTCAAGCAGGAATCTTTAAAGAACTGTGGTTCATAAAAGAGAAAGGGGGAAACTCTGTTCTCTCTAAGTGCAAAACCAGGGAAATTAAGGCCTATGCATCCATACGCCAAGATACCTGTGCCTAAGTCATCAGAGGCCTTCTATGGTACAATCAACAACAGATTTACAGGATTACTTTTTAAACTTGATGGTTACAAATCTCATCCAACACATGGATGTTCTGCTTGCTGACTGACACGGTGCTTTATTACCTGCACATAAACAGAAAGGTGTTCTACTAGATTTTTAAAGCGTGTATGTCTGTACCTATGAGTAGACCCTTTGGTACTCATCCAACAACTTCTTAATTTAACTACCCTGAGTGTTAATTGAGTTGGCGTCTTTTTGCACATATCAAGCCATCAATATATGCAACATGTTGGAAAAGGTTGATATTGCTGCTTCATCTCTTTGAGGCTTAAAGGGATCCCGCAGTTTTGTTGGGTTTTGTTTTTATTTTCTTTCTCTCGCTTCGCTTTTAAGTCCAGTGTCCTAAGTGTGAAGTTTCTTACTAATCTTACAGCTCTCTAGCCAGCATCTAGATATCTGGCTGTGGCCTTTGAGCTGTAGATAATGATCACTACTCATCACCACCAATGAAGTAATAGATTTGGAGCTAAGATGCCCGAACGAAGTCGAGCTTTGCTTTGCTCTTGTTCTACCGTCTTGCTAATACATTAAAAAAGAAGGAAAAAAGAAAAAGGTTTAGTCATTAAACGTCTCTGACTCAAAAGAGCTGCTGGTTTTTCTGACTTAGATTAATGCACATGTTAACTGGGACTGTCCTTTGCTCGTGTGTAAATGTCTTCAAGTTTAAAACTTCCAAGTGTTTGAATGTTAAAGTTCAATGACTCTTGTATCAATACTTAAGAATAGAGTCCCTTGAATTCCCCATGGGGCCACAGGTCTGCCCCCAGTGCCAGGGTCTGCCAGCCTTCAAACAGAAACCTTTTCCTCTGCTATGCTTGTGTGAGAGCTACATCTTCACAAAAGGGTTTATAAATCTGCCATCTCTGCCTTAGACGCGACTCGGGTTCTCCCATTTGCACCGTGACTACTCGGGAAGCCAAGAAGTTTTCTCTTTTTTCTTTTTTTTTTAGCTATGAAGTCGAATCCGAACGTTCCATCTTCTGAAACCTTCTCTTCACAAATGGACAGTTAAGGTGACTGAGCATTCGCTTTTGTTGTTCTTACATGTGAATCTAGAAACCTGGGAGCTTATTGTCTGTGTAAGCTGCTCTGAGCAGATGGTGAGAGCATGACGTACAGTCCTGAAGGCTCGCTGGTAGCAAGAATTCCAGACATGCAACATGAAAATAACGAAGCATCCAGCTAGATAGCAAAAGGAAGGATTTATTTTATAGGAACGCGTAGTTTGAAAAATAACCCAACAGACAAAACCGAACAAAAGAGGGAGTTTCAGAAGTAATTCTGAAAGTTGAGCATGATGTGCGGGCAGACTTGTTTCTCACCAGGAAATCTCCTGCTGTGCACGTTCGTTTAAGGCATCAGCAATTCTGTTGCAGGGAGGCAAATTCTGACCAGTTGCTCGATGCATCCTGCGAACAGAGCCAGCTTTCTTAATCTGAAAGAAAGACCAGTTAAGATCTTGGATGGTTACTGGAATTTGATGGCATTCGTTTTATCTTTCATGGCAATCTCGGACAGATGTCTTGAACTGCTGTTTTCTTTGTTCGCTCTATCCAAGCACCGCAGCACAGTAACTGTCACCTATCACATGTATCATGAGCTTCAGTGAGATTCTGTAGGGTGCCAACACCGCACCAGTAACACCCTTAACGAGGGGCTGGTCAGCCCACTGGACAGTGGGTGAGTGTGGTGCTCGGCGGGACTTGGGCTACAGCTTGAGCTAACAAAGAACTGGGTGGGAGTGTGACCAGACTCTGCTGTGGGGACAGAAAGCACATCCTGGCTCTGCACGACCCCCACTCTCCCCTCCAACATGATGTTTTTTAGTTGAGGAAGAGCAGAGGCAGAAAACCACTCAGTAAATCTGGATTTGTGGTGCAGTGGAGACCACTCTCCCTCTTACCCCTGTCCTTCCTCGCTTTCACCCGTGTCTTTTTCTAGGCAATCCATAACGAAAAATAAATCTGCTTTCATTTGAGTTTCAGAATTGTTTTGGTGTTTGTGGTCTTGCAGCGTAAAGGTGGAGGCATTTTCAGCTTTTTTTTTTTTTTTTTTGCAAACAGTTTCAGTTCTATTTCATGCGGGTGATGTTTACTGACATCCAAGTGGACGGTGATGTTTTGGGAACTTTCTATGGCTTTGTACTGTGTTCAGTTATGATTCATAGTGGATTTTTATCTCTTACTCTGTCTGTTAGTGTCTTTTAATAATGAACTTTACCATTTTGCCAATTTTAATAAATAAAATGCTCAGAACTGGGTAAGGGTGTAGTGCTGAAGGGAATCAGACTGTTTGTACTTTAATTAAACTGGGCAGATGAATACGTTGTATCACATTGGCAGATAAATGATTGTGATTTAAAGGCAGAAGTCTCAAATTCCATCAGTTTAGTGAATTGTCACCAGTCAGCTCGTTGCCCTTCTCTGTCCGTCCTTCTAGAGCTGCTAAAACACTCTGAGCTTTGGTCTTTGTGTTTTGCTTTGTTGTTTGGTTTTTGGTTTTTTTTGGTTTTTTTTTTCCTTTCATCTTCGTAACATTATTTTTACATAGACATTCATGCCATAGGCAAATTCACATCTCTGGAAGATGTAAACATCAGTCTGTCAACTACTACGCACAAAGAAGACATTTGTCCTATTAAATGGAAATGGGTAGGCACAAAAATAGCCTCGATAGTATTATGATTTCTTCTACTCACCTTTTGTTTTCCATTGAAAAATATAGGAGCCTAAATTAGCTTAAGATAAACCTAAGGTTTATAGGTTATAAAACCAAAATGAGCTTAAAATAAACATACAGTGGCTTCAGGACGTGACTTGATGTCCTGTTTGGTTGTAGTCACCAACTGCTCATCTCTATGAGGAATACTGAGCGATGGGTAATGATGGATGGATGTTTTTGCATAAACTCCACAAGAATTAAAAAATATTTAATTGAAGTGAATGATAAATGGCCAAGGACTTACACCTTTGAATTTCTCACTGGCTTGTCCACTCTTTTAAACCTTGTAATGCAATTTACTCAAATAGATCCGATATATTAATTTTATGTTTACTTAAATTAATGAAGAGTACTTATTTTCAGCCCCCCAAGTCCTTTTGTTTCCTACATGTAGCACTGCTTTTTCATGAAACGAATCCGTTACGCTCTTTGTCACGCCTGTTGATTTTTATGCTTGTTTATCCTCTGCTTTTCACCTTTGCCAAAATATAGTGTGGAATGTGCTGTGGAGCTTGATATTCTGTGAGCTTGATGGACCGGTCCTTATGGCTGAGCACTTCCAGCCACAGGCTCCAATTCAATACTTCAGCAAACCTGATGACAGTCTTAGCGAAGGGTATTTTGAGTTCAGCAGGTTGCTGCTGCAGAGTTTTAGATAGTCTTCAGGAGAAGGACTGAATTTCATTCCTGTCTCGCGCGGAGTTCGTGTATTACAAAGAGCTTTATAGTCAGTCAAGCTGAGGAGTATGGATTGGGCTACTTGTGAAGGAAGTTCTTTTTACCTGATGCTTTTTCTGTGGTGTGTTCCCCCCCCCCCCCCTTTCCTAGATCGAACCTTTCTCGTTATTCAGAGATTCCCTTGACAGAGCAATTTGCTATTGGAATACTAAATGACATTCAAATAAAATGGAGTCGAATTGGTTGAATTGTGACAGAAAAAGTTTCGTAAGCATCAAAATGAAGTTTCTGAGAACTGTTACAATTTTCTCTTCATTTTTTCCCCCTTCTTTTAAATTTCCTAGTGTGCTTATATGACTTCAGAATCCTTTGTATTAAAAAACCCTTGAAGTTCCTAATTCCCTTGGGTGCTTAAAAAAATAAATAAATGAATCTTTCTTGTGTTCTCTTTTACTTTAGAGGACAGAGAATTACTTTGCACAGTGAATACACAGCAGAGTCAAGAATAAAGCCCTCTGAAATCTCAGACTTGCATTTTAATCGTTGTGCACTATGATGTGGCCACAGTATATCACCTTTAAACAGTGGCCACAGTTAAAAAAACCCCAGTCTTTGAACAGAATTAATGAGAGTTTTCTGCTACTGGTATTTAATTGCTAACGCTGTGTTACTGGATACTGTTTGCATTCTGTTTTCAGTAGGTTGACATTGTGAGGTCCATCTCAAATCTTCGTGTTTTAGGGAGATCATTGTGGTTTTTAAAATAAGGAAAATCAGGTGGTGCTTCTGTGCTGAGTTCCATGGACACAGGGTACAGATGCAGTTTTTCTTCCATGACTTCTTTCTTGAACTACTTTCCTCCCCTATTCAGAAACTGTCATGTATTTCAATTAGGAAAAATGTCTTGCTCTGCAGCTTCATGAGCAATTCTTACCAAACCTTTAACATTTTATGAAAAAAAAAAATATTAGTTTAAGTTAATTATAGGAAATCAAGTAGCAAATTTTCTTTACGTGTGTTTGTTACCTTGAATTGTATCGTTTGGAGCTGTGCCGTGGAATGAAGGATATGGGTTCAGACAGAACAGAGTAAATGTTTAATGTGCATCCTGGAGGTGATATAATCTTTCTTAAGTATATAAGTAGAACTACTTATTCCAGCAGCTACTGCTCTCCGTTGGATTAAGCACCTTGTGCATTTTCATTGGCAAACTCCAGATTCCTGAGAGTTTTTCTCTCTGTCTCTCTTCCCCCTCCCCTTTTCCCCTCTCCTGCTTCTTGTTTCCTTCTGGTTTGTGTTTTTTTTTTTCCTTCTCCTTTACACTTTCAGAGAAGTTCTCTTCTTTTATTCTGCTTCAAATAATTTTTATGGATTCCTTTAAGGATATAGCAGGTGCTGAAACTTTCTCAATAATATATACTGTTCCCATAAGGCTGTGCTCCTTCTAAATCATATGCATTTGGGGAGGATTCTTTCCAACTCTGACAAAACAGTTTTGACAGGAACTAAAATGATATCGTCAGAGCTATTTCTGCTCCAATTAATCTTTACATTAGAAGGTGTTTCAGAGAGCTACAGAAGTGAAAATTCATCTCTGTGGGAATTGTCAATTACCACCAGCGCTGGAGATGGGTAAGAAACTGTTACTAGGGCGTAGAAAATTAAACTGAGAGCATCTTTTCCCTGACCTTCAAACAGGTTGGTGTTACTTGCTTCCAGTAAAAGGACGGTTAATACATTTTTACAGAAGCAAATGAAAAAATGATAAATTTAGGTAGACTCCAGAAAAACCTTCGCAACGGTGAGGGTTATTAGGTTGCAGGACTCCGAAAACGCTCATAACTTCTATCTTCATCCTTTCACTGCACTCATCAACAGACAAGAAAATATGCTCTTGAGAAGACAGCCTTGGCCAGAAAAATGGTAGCACAGGGGCTGAATTAGTCTGTTAACCTCGTGTACCTACGTTCTCATGTTCTGTAAGGAATGCTGTTAGTGATGTGCACTCTCATGGAGATCTTGGCTCTCTCCCTTGCTCTGAAAGATTAGACCCAGTCTTGAGACTTCGTGAGGTTTTAGATCTCTTATTAAACTCACTGATCCTTGCCACGAGCTTCTGTTATAACTTTGTGAAGAGTTATTTCTGAAACGTCTAGTCGCTCTTTGTATTCTGATTTTTAGTGTGAGAAGATAAACGTGTTTCTGCTGAAACTGTGGGCACGTTCTTTGGCTCTGACCCCCTTCCCGAGTGTTTAGTGGCCATATTCAAACAGCTGCTGAGGAGAGTCCTTTCCTGCCCGATGTTTTATGCTCTCTAATGCTGAAATAAGTAATGTGTCCGGTGGGAAATAAGTAATGCATCTGGCGGGAGGAGGAAAGGGTCTTCTGCTCTCCTGATCCCTGCTGTACTTAAATCTCTGCTGAATAGACAGTCTTTACGAGTCTAAACGTGCAGCAGTTTTTTGTGCGCTTCTCTGAAATTTCAAGTTACGTGTCTTTAGGAAGGAGCAGTGTTCAGACATCGCTGTTTTCAGGTCTGAATATGTAGCTGTAAAAGGTACAGTTTGTGTCTTAGCAGTAATACCCCAGATCCTGAACTTTTGAGCTTTCCTTTGAGAGAAACACGTTCGGTTACAAAATGCTCTCAGTAAAGGCCGCGTGCTCATCGAGCCGCCTTGAGATGTAATCAGATCAGTTGGCTACAATACTGTCTTCTGGCCTAAGATTTAGACTAAGGTGAGGAATTAGAAATAGAAAAATGTTGGAAACTGGAGGTAATTGTTATATAACTAACATGTTTGGTATCTGTGAGCCTTATATTCTGTCTAGAATCAACAAATAGGTGTAAGTGTGGATACAGGAGACCAGCAGTATGGAATAGCTGTACATATCTCTAAGGTTGGAGTCAAACATATAAAGACAGAAACTAGCAAAGCACCAGCCTTCTCAAACCAGACCCCCAGGAGTTGATGGTTTGTTCTCAGCTGGGTTTGCAGCTGTGTCCCAGTGAAGGTTTTAAGAGCAGTTGAGGCAGGGCTCTCAGCAGTATCCTCCCTGGGACCAAACAGCATCTTAGGCACCCCTGCACATACTTCTTGTTCTTCTCAGTACCTCTGTCAGTGTCCTTTGTTTTCACAGAGCAGGAGACAGACAAAAGTGGAACATTGGTCTTCTGGGTAACCTTTTAAAAGGTTACCTCGAAGGATGAGGTAGTGTTGGGATTGACCATGTTGTATTTACCAACTGATTGCTGCATATTTGGAGCTCTGGCGCGCGTGGGAAGTTAGTAACATCCGTGTTTAAATCCTTGGTGCTCCAGTGCCTGAGCTTTGAATTGGGAAACTCCTGGCCAAGGTCTCGTTGCCGTGTACTTCTGCTGCAGGAATGTGACTGAGCATGTCTTAGGAAACTGCAGTTTTCTCTTGTGGGTGCTGCTGCTGGGATTGCAGGTTGGTCACTGTGAAAATGTTTCTAAGAATAGGTAACTCATACCCTTATGGTGTTGGCACCGAGAATTACCAGCACACCGTAGCCTGCAAACTGTACAGAGTTGGGAATGTTTCTCTGTTTGACTATTTGTGCTGCAATTGCTGCATTTTAAGTGGATTCGTGGCCTCACTTTTGCTGCTCTCTTGGTAACAACCGTTGTTCTAAGACAGCAATGTTCAAGACCACGCTGGTTGTGAACACACCTGACTTTTCAGAAAACACAACTGCACTAATTCTAGAGTCTCCAAATATACTGGCAGTTCCCATTCTTTTTACTGGTATTTATCCAGTCTGTCCCCTTTTGAGGCAGTAAGAAGGAAAGAAACAGGGCAGAGAAGGTAGTATCTGTTGTGGAGATACACCAGTGAAACACAGCTCTGGTCTCCTCATGCCTATTGCATTCAATCCAGAATATCTGAAAGATGAGAAAGGCCTCAAGAATAGTTTCAGGAATTAATTGTAATTTTTTTTTTCCTTTAATTGTCAGTATGTCAAACTGATCTAATTTCCAGCATTCCTGTCTTCACCCACCATAAGAATCATCGAATTATCAGAGTTGGAAGGGACCTTAAAGATCATCTAGTTCCAACCCCCCTGCCACGGGCAGGGACACCTCCCACTAGAGCAGGTTGCTCAGAGCCCCATCCATCCTGGTCTTAAACACTTCCAAGGATGGGGCTTCCACCACCTCTCTGGGCAACCTGTTCCAGTGTCTCACCACCCTCATAAGGAAGAACTTCTTCCTAATGTCTAACATGAATTGACCTATCTCTAGTTTTAATCCATTCCCTCTAATCCTATCACTGCCCGACAGCCTAAGAAGTCCCTCCCCAGCTTTCTTGTAGCCCCCTTCAGATACTGGAAGGCCACCATAAGGTCTCCCGGAGCCTTCTCTTCTCCAGACTGAACAACCCCAACTCTTTCAGTCTGTCCTCACAGGAGAAGTGCTCCCTCTGAGCATCCTCATGGCCCTTCTCTGGACACGTTCCAGCACATCCATATCCTTCCTGTAACAGGGTCTCCAGAACTGGATGCAGTACTCCAGGTGAGGTCTCAAGAGTGGAGTAGAGGGGGAGAATCACCTCCCTCGACCTGACGGCCACTCTAATAAAAAATAAAAACGTGTGAACTAAAACTATAGTCAAAGTGGAGGGTGGCCACGACACTCCAACACACGCTAAAGATGTACCCGCTGCTGTGGTTTTGTGCGACTATGGAGAGGTGCAATCTGTGCTCACTCAAACATGAACAACAGTGATTTGTGTTTGCCCTCCTTTTCTTTGGAAGAAAGGCACCAGAATGAGAGAAGGCGGATGAATGCCCCCCCCCCCATTTCACCAAAACATCTCTAAATATTTGATATCAACTTGCTGAAAGGACAGACTGCACACCCCTTGGGAACCAACAAGCAACAACTCTGAGAAAGGGTGCAACTCTTAGTGAAACAAGTTCTTTTTTACATATGCCTTTTGGATTAGGGGCATTTTGGGACAACTCTTTCTTTTGCCTTTATGTTTGCTTGCAAAGTACCTATCTGACCTCCCATTCCTGTAAGAAACACCTGCATATAAACCTCATCAGTAAATAGTCTCACACACTGCTGTTATTTCTGCTTTGAATTTTACACAGCAAATTACTAATGTAAGATGTAAGCTGTTTTTGCAGTAATGCGATTTTAGCCTGTCTGATGAGGGGTTTTTTTCCTTGATTAATGGAAAATTACTGCAAATATTCAATGTCTTTTAGTAGTCTACTTCTACGCATTAACAACAAGATAATTACACGTAATTTATTTTAACAAAATTGAAAGCTTTCACATGTACAACTTTCAGCCCAAAAATGATTTGCATTTATTCCAGTAAGACTACCGATCGTGGAAAGATGCCAGTACTTTTCTGATTGCCAGCTTACTCCTGGAGTTTTGCAAGCATTTTTTTTTTTTTTAGTTTTTGTAGTCCTCTTATTCAACTTCTACACTGGAGCAACATCTCAAGCCTTTTTGAAATGAAGCCCAACATCATCAAAATCAATGCAAGTCATCTCTGGTTTAATGAGGCAGCCCGTATCTGGCAGTCAACAAATACCCTTGGTACATGCTGAAGGGGGGTGGAGGGGCTTCTAAGTCGCTTAAACTTGCCGTGCTGATTTGCAAACGAGCTGGCATTGGCCACATAAGTGACTACTTCAGCTTCCTGTAAGACCTCCTGTAAAAAGATGTAGACTGCAATAAAGCCATACTCTGGTTTTTCACCTTTTGAAAGTTTCTTTCGCGTTCACCAGTCAGCGTGAAGACCCAACCTTGCCATTAATTTTCTGCACAGCAGATGCCCATTGATTTCAGGTGGATGGATAACGTAGGCTGCTGGAAAACACAGGGCTCACTGCTGAGCTTCTGCCCCCCTGGGCAATTAAGGGTACACACCCTTACGTCCCACAACATTTTAATTGACTTGCCGAGGGTGTCACCACCCTATCTTCCTCCCTGTCAAAGACAGGCATCAAGGAAATCAGTCCTATAAATAACATGATTAATAAAAGTTCCTTCTGAGGACAGACTTGGCAGAAAATGATTTTTTTAAAGCCCCTGGCTATTTTTATTTTTACCATGTCATTAGGACTCACATGTTTCTGTCCTGAGTTACCTAGACAGGAACACACACAGGCTGGCATACCTCATATTCAGTGTATCTTATTTGTTAAGGCTTACTGTGGAGCACAAGTGCTGATTTGTTGACCTGCTGTGGTTCAAGAGCAGAACAGAATTTTTCCAGTCTAACCAAAGCACTGGCTATGGCAACGCTACAGGATGTCTGGTCTGAAGTTTTCCAGTTCAGCCAGAAAAGATATTAATCACAAAAGTAAACACGTTTGGGAAAACAAAGACATAATGTCTGTACTTCTGCCAAAGTAGAACATGGGGAAAAAAAAAAAATAATAAAATCTGCCTTCAAACATCATTCTGCTGGGTAATGTCAAATTGTACCATATAATTTTTAGGAAGCAAACCAAATAATCAAAACCAAAAGTCAGAAATAGCTGAACAGTATAAAATGCAGTAGATTCAGAGCTAATCAATGAAATTCTCTGCTGCAAGCTATAATTGAAATAGGCTGCTCAGTAAAATATACTATTAAGTTCATAAAATACGCTATTAAGTTTAGACAGCTATATGTATCCCTAAAAATATTTCAAAGTTGTCATCACCAAAGGTGGTAAACTTTACTGATTACAGAAGTTTTTTTACATTGTTCTGTTAATACTTTTTGTTATTTGTACACATTTGGAGAAGCAAAATAGCTGAGACTTCACTACAGCCATTGCAGTGACCTTCAACTATCAATTAGAAAATCTTCTATTTCATCGAGGAACAGTTGTCAAGACCCCACTCTTTGTGAGTCTCCAGTTCAGAAGGGCTGCATTCTGGGTCAATCAGTGCCCTTTTCACACATTTTTGGTGTAATGTGTATTTTAGTTGTCTCCAGATGCAACAATTGCTTGCAATTCTCACGCACCACTATGCCAGCGTGATGACTCAATATTGTGTGCTCACGCCATCACCACCTCTGGGTATGGATCTTCTCAGTGCAATACCAAGTTTGACCTTACTAATCAATCCTAATTGATGCTATTGAGTCATCTGGAAAGAAAAGACACAAGCTCCCAAGGGAAGTCTAAGCCTTACTAACCAGATCATTTGTGAAAAAACATCCTAAAGAAAAAAAGTGGAAACCCATTGTTTGGAAGCCTTAAAACACAATGTGGCAAGATCCACTGCGAATGTATCACCTGGAACATTATTGCCCTGGAGGGAAGATTAACTTCTCTGTCTTCTCTCCAGTGAGTCTAAGCTTATTTGCTGTGTATTGAGCTTTTTGTCATGTGGTATTCAAAGCAACTTGGAGGCAAATCACTTATCGCTAATTGCTGGCTGTTCACTGTGGTAGGAACACGTACACATCAGCTTTTAGGGCACTTTTTCCTTACTTCATTTGTAATTTAAATTGACTCAATTGAATAGGAACATCCCACTTTAGTTCAGTGACATGCTCTTAATTATTTTTGTAGTTGTAAGGGCTATGCAAATCAACATTATTAAGACCTATTTCATAAGTCACGCAAGATACCATCGCAGGCTAGTCCCCTTCTAAATTGGTGCTTTATTTTCTTAGTATTAAAAAAGACTTCCTATTAAAACCACAATTCAATCCATTCATAAAGGGCAAGCTACCTAGAAAGTTTTCTAAGTAAATTAACTAGACTTTGGGAAAACCCACACATTCGGGTAGTGGAAAAGTTGATTTTTCAGGTGCAGGAAGCTAAAGCTAAAGCAGAATTTAACTGCACAAATTTGATTAATACACAAGTTGTTAATCTCACAAGGCACACTTCTGAGTCACCCCCACTCATCAAGTTAAGTAAGCAGAAGTTAACTAAAAAAAAAGTTCCACTGATAAAACTGAATATTTATTCCATGTCACAACAATGGGCTGCAGAAAAAGTGTTCTCTCTTGATTGACTACTAGGAGTTGACTTAATCCACTGTGGTTCTATGGACCAAAGCAAAAGTTAGATACATCCTACTCCTTATTCTCAAGAACCAATTGTTTACAGACTACTTTTACACTAATACACCCACAGTCTCAAGGAAGGCAGTCTGCACTTAGATTATTCATAAAATCTGTAGAAATAACATTTTGGGAAAGAGAGAGACTGTGCAAAGGCCATAGATTAAAAACTGTAAGTAAAAAGGTAAAGAGAGGAAAAATGTACCACTGTGTATTTAAAAAAAAAAAAAAGAAAAGAAAAAAAATATCTTCACATATATAATGGAAAACTACCAGAAGTAAAGAGTCTGAACCATGTGGAGAGAACAAGACAAGCAAAAGATGATATCTGGGAGACAGGGACTGTGGCTGCAGTGAGCCACCAAGATCTGTCCTAACCCCTCACCCTGGTCCATGCTGTCACTGGAGAGGATTTATCCATGAGCCTGAAGAGCTTCAGAGGAATGATTTAATATATTTATTTTTTGTCAAGGTGTGATTGAAAATTAAGTTCTAGTTTCCTGACTAACTAGAGACTGAAATAAGGAGCTGATGTATATTAGGATTTGCTTTCCCATTTTGTCGCCTCGTTGTGACATTATTTCCCTCATTCTGTTACAATTTAAATGTAAATCTATTTGGGGTGTTTTCATGCTAGTAACTCTACAATTTAGTATTGCAACGCAGAGAGTCCATTTTAAGCGCTAAGTGCTCCCAAAAGGTATCTGTCATATTGCCACATTTTATTATGCTCAAACATCAGTGAGAGAAGGGAGAGGACAAATGTTCTCACATTATGATGCTTTACATCGAGGTTGTTTCCCTGGTTGTGCAGAAAACTGCACAGCTGTGCTATTTTGGATAAGCTCTCAATTATATTGATATAAATGCTCATAAAAAAAGGGTAATTTTTTCTTTTAGGGTCATTAATACTGAAATGTAAGGAATTTGATTGAAGCTACAACGCTATTACAAAAACCCAAGTTATTTAAATAGATTTCTTCAACATTGCTTTCAGCTCTCACAAATCTCCACGACAACATACCTAACTTCATAATTTTCCAGCAGTGTATTTTAGTGATAACTGATATATGGAAGGCAGGGCAGTTGCTTTAAAGGGGTCAGGTAATTCCCCATTGGCCAAGAACTCCTATCATCACATCCAGCTTTTTATTAGCTATTTTAAAATATCATCAGCCATCAGGGTCAGCAGATAATGTTCAGAATATCCATTTCATTGACAAGATGTGCAGGGTGATTTCAACAATATCTCCTCTGACTAAAGTCTTAACGCTTCTTTGGCTGGGTACAGCTTCCCTGCTCCATGCAGCATCACTGCAATAGCTGGCTGATCAAAAATAACAGTAATAATTACATGATCAGCAACACCATTGTGACAGAAAATGCCACATGCAGCTTTTGTTATTTAACACCAGGTATTAATATCTAAATAGTAAAGCATTAATGCCCCACTTGATAGGAACACAAAGTTCTTGGGAATAAAAAGACTCGGGGTAGTAATTTAGAGTTAACAGAAAGATGAGTTCTGACATTTCTTCCTATAACTGAAAACTCAACTGATAATACCTTTTTTTCCACAATGTATTCTTAACGTGGACCAGTATTCCTGTACTCAATACACAATGAGAAAGCAAGTTCAGAAAGCTTTTGAGAGCACTGAACATAAACCCCAAATTGGTAGATAGTAGGGTGATAGTGAAGGAAATCTTGGGTTATTTAAGCATCTACCAAAAAAAAAAGTGTTTAGAACAGGAAAACAATTCAGTGTATTGCCTTATGACTTCTCTATATGGTACATTTGTCCTATATACAAGTTACAATCCCCTGAAGCCAAGTATATCTTGTAATATAAAATGTTGGTGATCAGATGCTGTGTTAAATTGTGGGGGGGGTGAGCAAGACCTGCAGCATTACTACTGCAAACTAGTTCAGTTGGTACGTTCTTTAATATCTATAGGATGGCAGATAAACTGATATTTTTCTCCCAGACAAATATTGCTGGTAAGATTATTATTTAAATGAATTTGTTATTCTCAATTCTTTCCCTCCAACCCAGAATTTCATGCCTTCAAGAAATATTCAATAAAACAAAGAGGTTTCTGCAACCCCCCCTAGTCCGTTGTCTCACATGCTCACAGGTTGAGTTTCCAGCTCACTTTTGTTTCAGTTGGATTTAGGTGTCTCGGTCCTCACGCAGCTCTGAGCAATATCTTCTCATTTGTATGTGCCTGACCTAATTTGATTCCACTTTTTTTTCTAAACCTCAGAGGTAAGATATAAATGTCAATACAAGTTAAACTCTGGCCAATGCAAATCTCTTTAGTCTTCTATTTAAAAGCAAACAAAAAGGAAGAAAAGAAAGAAGCAAAGACAGAAGAAGGCTGCAATTGCTTATGACTTCAGTTTGAAAATAACCATTCAACTTAAATTAATATTATCTTGAGTTTAAATAGCTGTATTGCATTCCACTAATTGGTAAATGTGAAAATGATCATTAATGGTCTAATGTGCACAAGTGACAGTTCCCCATTCCATGAAATTTCTCCTTGTGTCTTGTAAATACTCAGTCCAGCTTCTCATTTAATGTCTGTGGCAATACTCTTTAAATTCAACAAATCTGTGGAAGAGGTTTCTTAAACAGAAAGTTTACAGCAATAGTAGATTCAGATCCTTTTATTTTATTACTAGTTCTTTATTTTAAAAAAAAAAATAATAATAAATTAAACCCCTAGATTTTCTTTGAAGCTAAAAGAGCAACCTATGGTATTTTCCAAAGTATCAGTGTAGCATTTCAGCCTTCTCACTGTTTGAACGAAACATGAAGTGAGAACAATTAAGCATAAACAGAAGCCACAGAGTTTGACTTCTTAATCTTGAGCTACAGAAAGCCTATCCACATCCCACCACAGCAGTCCATCACTCCAATTTATATACTCGTGGGATGTATTCAATGTACATTGAGACAGGAGAGGGGTTTTTTTTAACACTTCTTCAAATTTTTGCTCAACTTCTAAAAAAACCTTTGCAAAACAGCCAGACCATGACAGTGAGAAATTTGGAACTATATTTTCTTCCCGCATTCTCCCTCTTCCACTTAGATTCGCTGCATTACCTCCCACCACACATTTGTACCCATGATGGAAACCAGACACATCCAGTCTTCAGCATTTGTTTCTAATGCTTTTTAAGTGCTCCTTGTAGTAACTTTTTTTTTTCCTTCAAGAATTTAATCACACTTCAGCAAACATATTTCACTTCACTTCTAAGTGAGGGATATATTATAGGGGGTTTTATCTTTATAAAGTTCTATAAAAGCCACAAGCAAGATTGCTCTCTGCCTTTTCAATCAGTGCTGATAAATAAAGAGGTATGAAACAACTGCTTTCTGCTTTATAGCTTTCAGTCTCTGAATTTCCTAATGAAGGAAAATGAAATGGCCGTGCTGGCAAAGGGCACGACCTTCATTTGAGACTCCCCCTCATCTTGAGTATGAGGAGAAACCTCTTTTACATCGGCCCAGTGGTGCACACCCTGCTCAGAGGTACAAAAATCCCCAACTCTGCACTCCAGAAAGCTCCTAATCCCGCCCAATTTCCTCCCGGCCTCTTCCCAGCTACCTCTCTATGTGGGATTGTTTTTATAACTAGTTGTATTTTAACAATAACTGCTGCTTCGTAGCCAGAATTCCACACAGCTAAACGCCAGGGTTCTTCTTAGTTCTGGATTTACTCACGACTCCAATTTTTATTTCTTGGCATTGGAGAAGGAGGAAAGAAATGAAAGGGATGAAAAGATACTCTGAGCGGCAGATTTTTCAAAAAATACATAAATAACATTCATTGCTGAGAAAACATTAAAGAAATTACATTCTACAGCAAACTGCTAGCAGTGGCTTGAAACAAATTCTGCTAATTGTTCTTCTCAGAAAAAACCCTGCGGTGGAGATAACTAATCAACTGGGAATATTGTAATCTGGCAAAGAAAGCTGTCAATTGAAGGAGGAATTTTTAGCATGGCTTATGAGCCAGAATTAGGACAGCTACAAATGTTTCATAGTATTTGGTAATACTTGAGGAAAGGCTAAATTTTAAGTAGGTTAAAAGAAAATAAAATACATATCAACTTAAACCTATCACAAATAAAAGAAGACCATTGAGGAATAACAATATGGAAATAAAATACATTTTTAGCACCATATAAACACACATACAGTATACATACATTTAGTGCTAAAAAAAGAGAATTCCAATGTTCTATTATTCTCATTTTCACTGGAGATACCACATAACCCCTTTGTGGCTCAGTGTATCATCTGAAAAAGCAAGGATAATAAGTGTTTATAAAACTCTGAAGTATGCTGGGAGACTTCAGTGTCTAGAAATCCTCAGAAACCTAGAGAAAATAGCAACGGGTTGGCAATTAAACCAAACAGCTGAAGAAACTGCACCCTCCCTGATGTCACCTTACACTTAAATCTTCTAATAAATTCCCTACTACTACTTACTTATCTCAGTTTCAGCTCCTGTGCCCCATTAGAAGCAGACTGGCTCAAATTGGTCACAAATTTCGCAATTTTTCTGCTCTGTTATAGAGCAGGAAAACACAACACAATCTTTACCTTGATAATGAAAACTCAGTATAATCTTGTCTGTGACTGGAACATGTGTCACTGTACTTAGTTATGCTGAAGCCAACCTTACCCTTGCTTGTGAATTAGGATACCACGGTCTCCCACTGGGGCCAAAACTAACTTTTTGCCCCAAAACAAAACCCACCACCATCTACACAAAGCCAAAAAAGCATTGAAACTGTACAGGCTGACACAAGCAGAGTCAGCAGCTGTTCCAGAATTTATAAACACCTTGCAATATAAACTTAAGTCCAGAAAAGAAAATCGACGTGTCAAAGGAATTTCAATGTTCCTCTCAGACTCTAAGGTGAGGTAACATTTGCAATTACCCCCATGATACTAGCAATTCAGAGTCCCTGTAAATGCAGTATAGAATACCAGGATTAAAAACCCTGCAAAAAGAAGTCATTGAAGAGGATGAAACCATTTTCACATAAAGAATACACACACAAAAAAGTGGAAGTGATGAACAGTTGAGTAAACAGAAAAAAAATACAGAAAAGTGTTATCAAAACCTCAGCTAGTTACCTCAGTTCTCAAATGACACTCTCTATACAAAAGTATCATCCTCAAAAATATCACTTGTACCTTCTAATTTATCCTTTTTATATAACACATAACTATGTATTGTATATCTGTCATCATAGAACAATAAAGTAAGAAGTGTCCTTGAACCACACTCAGCCCTTGCTAGCACAGCACTGAAGTAGTACAGAACGTGTCCCAGCCTAAAGACTTGAAGGAGACAAAATTCATACAGAAAGGCAGTATCTTTGACTGGACTAGTTAGTATAATCTGAGGGGAAATATCCCAACAAACGAATCTTGAGCTTTGTCAGATAGCTTGTACGTACAATGCTTGCTTGTATTTTCCATCTATATCAATCAAACGAGAGGCATCTTCTATGCCTACAGAATCTGACAGTTTACAGCCTTCTAACGGTAGAATTAGTGAAGATGATGTTAGATAGTGACAGCGTCACTTCATTTTACTTCCTGTGAAGAAAAAAACCAAACCAAAACAAAAAGACTAAAAATATCTCTGGATATCTATGCATATTGAAGGAGTTCCACAGACTTCTGGTTATTCGGTGGGATATATATTATGTATTTGTACTCAAGGCTAATAAGATCACCAGGGGAATAACCACTAACGATTAAAAGTCAGAAAACAAAACTTACAACACTGAATGGAACTCAGTCTGAAGTGATCTGGCACATTTAGGAAAGATCACATACCAATTAACTAGCATAATTAAAGAGTTTATGTAAATGTGCAGTTCTGTTTCTTACAAGGTAATTAATAAATTTCATGTGATTAACAACTGGTGTACTTGCCTGTGTACATGTTATAGGACCTCTCTTTTTAAATAAAATAATTACTATAGGATCTATAGCAAAACCAAAAGACTAACGAAGCAAATCTATAGCTTCTAAATTAAAGAAAAAAAAATAATGGATAATAGATGAGAAAGAAAGACAACAAATGCATTAAGTAAAAGATTTCCACTGGTACAGGCATAAAGCAAAGGAAGACATTTACTTCAATTTACTTTACTTCAATTTAAAAAGCAGTAACATAGATCCATAAACCCAAAAATTACTCAGACTGGAGCTTGCACAGTGCCAAGCAGCACTCATGTAATAGGAAAATGCAGATTAGAGAAGGAGTATGAAGGTCATGTTCTAACTGAAGACTAATTGATCAAGGTCCCCTGGAATCAATGAACTCTTTACCACTCACTGCAGTGATGGCAAACTGCAAAACACATCCGTTGTACCTTCTGCTCTCTGGGCACACACCAAAGCTCACAGGCCTGCAGCAGTGGCTTCTTACAGCTGAAGCAATGAGTGACAGCAGTGGTAGAAAGCCAAGATAACACTTATCATGTATCACACTACGTAGTCCTATATGCTTGGTGGTTTAACTTAGTAAAAAGCACAGAACTGTGAGCTGCAAGCTTCCTGTCAAATCTGGATATGGCACTCATGTTGGAGGTTTAAATGAAGAACCTACAGAATACATATATCTAAAAAAACCCAAATGTATGTGCTACCATTAAAGAAAAAGAAAATGAGGTAATACAATAAATAAGGAATGATTCATTGGTCTGATACAGAAAAAAAAATAAATCAGAAGTCATGGCCCATCTTTCATCAAAGATAACAAAAAAAAAGTGCTTTTTAAATGATATCTTTTTATTCTGCACCTCCTGTACATTGGCACACTCTTTAAAGACTTATTTTAGCACTACTCATAAAGAAACTATTAGCCACGTCTAGCCCTAGCACCACAACTGTCTCACGTGTCCCCCCCCAGTATAATTACTACATGATCCATCTCTTGCTCCTCCTTTTACAATTGCTGGTTTGACTGTGACTCCAAGTCCGTTATTTTCTGAAGGCATGGTTGCCACTGAAATGAAGTCACATTGTACAGATGAGTTTGCTGCTTTTGTTGCCTCTCTCAGCAAGTCCACTTTATTCTCATACTTCAGTCCTGGTGACAATTTGTGGTGCAACTGGAGGTGTCCTGAGCCACTACACTTCTAAAGGAGAATGCCTCCAACTGCCAAACTCCGAAGGGATACAAACTGAGCACAGTTTTTTTAGGAACTGCCCAATGACAATAAAGTTCAGTTAAAGCTGCACTGGACAAGAAATCTATTTCAGATTGCATACAGTAAGACTGGAAGCCCTTTGGTTGGTGCAGGAGTGTTCTATGTCTATTAGTGCCCCATCTATCAGCAAGGATTATTGGATTGTTACTGTTTCTGATTTTCTGTCCCTGCAAAAAGAAGTTGCAAGAAAGGCTATTTCACATCCAAACCCAGAGCAGGGAAAAGGGCAATTTCAAAATTAAAAAACAAACAAAAACAATAAAAGCCCAGCACTGCACAACAGCCATCCCAAGCTGAAGCTGAACCATTCCCACCCATACAGAGCATCCAGCCTCTTCCCAAAAGTGCAATCATTCCCAGAGATGCTACCAGAAACTCCGCTGGTAAAGCAACATCAAATGGATCACCATGGAGACAGACCTGTCAACCCAGCTCACGTGTGGAACAGAACAGCTGTGGTCCCAGTGCTGTGCCCACCATGGCAAGTCTACACACACCACTGGGAGCTGGTGTCCCTGCAGAAATCACAAATCTTTCTCCAGTCACATTCCCATCTCTTTCACTGCCAGGATAAAGGAAGCGTATACCAGTTTGTGGTCTCTTCCCACAGGGTGGGCATGGAGATTAAGAGGGTCAGAGCCTGCTCTTTCACAAGACACAGCTCAGCGCTACCAGGATGAGGGCAGCCCCCTGCTGCCCATCTCCTTCTCCCTCTGTTGCTCTGGTCTCAGGGTTCCCTCTTCTTCCAAGAGGAAGAGAAACTGTCAGTCTCCAGGTCTTCCACTGAATCATTTCACTTGCAATCCCCATTGGTAAGTTAGAAAAAAGTCACTCCCATTTCCATCTAAATTTGCTCATGGAGTGGTTTGGTGGGCATTAGAATGACTTATATGAGAAAAATAACTGGAGGGTGCATGGCCAGTATGCTGGCAAGAAGAGGAGGGACAGGATGAGATAGCAGCAGAGGTCAGCAGGCGCAGGCTCCAATACTCCATGCTACATTCCCACTCTAACTCATGTGCTATTGCTAACAGAACTCCAGCATAAAGCAGAGCATTTCCCTGTATTTCATTAGGAACCAGCAATACCATTCAGTTTTTCCATGGAAACATGGAACCCACACCTCAGAACCATAACCAAAGGTTAAAGGGAGTCCTTATAGAGGCATTTAGGTGGCAAGTACAAAAGCATCTCCAATCAATTGCCTAAGGCAGATCCTGGATATCTTATTCATTTAACCACTATGTCAAATTAAAACGTTTTTCTAGTTTAAAAAACTAGAATATGTATTTTAAATCTTTTTGACAGAAACATCTCAATTCCATCCGAGTTGGCAGTTTTGGATCTCAGTGTATATATAAGATAAACATTTTGGCATCTACGTTTCTGGTCAGCTCTGTATAGCACAGCACTTGGAATCTTGGGTTTGCACAGAAAAGGCTGCAGTGTCTCATGTTCTGGTGAAACAGAAATGGTTGAAACAACAGTAAGAAACTTTGGAAGGAGCTGAATAAGAAAAATAATAAATAAAAATAAAAAAA
>WTSP01001914.1:0-41563 GCA_025331215.1 Actenoides lindsayi | reverse complement strand
TCATGGTAAAGAACTTGTTTCTAACATCCAATCTAAATCTACTCTTCTCTAGTTTAAAACCATTGCCCCTCATCCTGCCACTACAGGCCTTTGTAAACAGTCCCATTCCCGCCTTCAGGTGCTGGAAGGTCGCTATTAGGTCTCCCCAAAGCCTTCTCTTCTTCAGGTTGTTCCCATGGAACACAAATAGTACTTGATACTGCTTGTCGAAGATACCTAAAGTGTAGGACTTTAGACTGAATAAAAGATATATAGACATATAGAAGTGACATGTGGCTACGGTATGAATAACTTTTGGAAGGGATGTAAACCCTAATGCTGCTAAGTGAAAACACATTTTTTCATTTGAGGTCTAAAAGGAATTCTTTTATATCATGTAAATACCCTTATCTCCAGGATTTTGTGCACCCATTTCCACCCATCAGCCATCTTCTGAGCATAAGCAGCAATACAATCTCTTCTCTGCAAGGCTTCCTGTTTTCATGCAGCTGCTAGGAATGTAATGTATTTGAAATCTCTATGCTCTAGCAAATAGCACAAGTTTGCAGGTCAAACTTGGAGTATAAGCTATTTAAAAATGTCTCATCACAGATATTCATGTCCTGTTTTACCAAATGTCATTTTTTCCTGTTCATACTCTGATTATCCATGCCCATACAAAAGTAGCTCCCTTTAAGCTGAATCCCTAAATGGATCTTCAATTTGAACTCAGTCAACCATAGTTAGTGCAATTTAGTTTATCTTCTTGTAATAAACTTACCTTGCCACTGTGTATATGGGTAATGGACTTTGCTTAAGGAGAGATTTCATATACCTGACAGATCAATAACTCAAATTAATCATGTACCTTGAAGTTTGATTTCCAAGGACTAGAGTATCTTTGTTTACCAAAGGCACAAAGACATCTCTGAAACATTAACTATAGTGTATCTCACAGCTTATTTGTCCCAAGCTCACAATGCCTCTTTGAGCACTCTCTGCACTAAGCAACCTGCAAACAAAACTGTACAAACAATGTACATATGGTCTCTAAGTTGATTATTTTCAGACAATCTGTTATACACGGCTGGAAAAAGTCCTGACTCTCTCTACATCATCAAACTCTTCTCTCCACCCTTTGTGGGACACATAGGGAGAAACCTGCTGAGCATTAATCCATTAGAATTATGTTGTTACTTTGTGTGGTATGTGTAGCCCCTATTGGAAAAAAACGGTAGTTCTGGTTTTTACTGTCTTTAGTATGGATCAGGTGGGTTCAGGAACCATGCTGTTACAATAAGGAAATTTATTTGCCACAGATATTGAAATGAGTTCCTGCTGTGATCTTTGTGACGAGTAACCATAACAGGTTATAAATAAATACATTTCTATAAAACCCCTCATAGATGAATGTCATGGACCTCTTTCGGAGAACAAAGGGGATGCTTTTCATGATACAGTGGCTTGAGTTAGCTCCCATTTAGTATCACTTTCTCCTTCCTCTTCTTTTTCCAAAGCAAAGCTAAGTCCTTAATGTAATGACAAATGAGTTGTTCACAAGAGGCTAGTTGTGGGTACTGGTACTTTTTGTCTACCAATTGCATATAGAACTAGATTGAGCTTGGTTTTGTCATCTGCTTTGTTATCCACTAGATCCCATATCTTCTTTATCTACTTTTTTATCCACTAGATCCCATATCTTCTTTCTATCTCTATGCAGATAGAGATTTCTTTTTTTACACACACCCACACCTACTGTGTGACTTCTTTCAGCTGGAAAACCCTTTCAGGTGAGGAACCATCCTTTAGTATATGTATGCACATTATATAGTACAATAGGATTCCATTGTCTTTGAATAAGAAAAAATTGAAGATTAAAAATGTATACTGAGGCAACCATATAGTCTGGTAAAACAGTAATTTCCGAGCTGCAAGTGGCATGGATTTCTTGTTTCATTTCATCAATGCAGTGTTACATAGAGGAAATTTTCACATAGCAGATGTAATGTGAATTTTGAATAATCAATGTTGATTTTGCTCAACTAAAGTTTAAGAGCACAAAGGTGATGTGTTAGTTGAGGTTCAGAAAATGGCATTAGTATAAGAGAAAAAAGGTTCTTGTGGGTCATACCAAGGATTCATCTAGCCTACTAACTTTTGCACATCAGAGCTTATGAAGCAAATGTCTAATCATAAGAAGAGGGCACATAATGGCTTTAATCTGAACTGTTCTCAATTTTGAACTGATTTTCACTCATGAGACTATTTGAACCAAATGTGGTTTCAGTATATCATGTAAATTCCATTTAATTTTACAGTTTACCCTGAAGGCCCTGTAAACTTTTAGCATTCACAGCATTTTGTGGCACTCTTGAATGTCTGAGCAGCCACCTCCTTTATTATGAATTTGGCTTATACTAGTTTCATATTATACCCCCAGTTCTTATATTGGAAGAGACAGCGTGCAATTTCTCTGTATTTACTGTCTCTGTGTCAGTTTGATTTTATAGTCCTCTGTCATCTCCATCTCTCTTTTCAAGAGACAAGAGTCTTCTGGAAATGGCAAGCCAGCCTGTTCTTTTTCATATGGGAAGACTCCAATGCCACTTCTTAACAACATTCTCTGGACTTTTTCCTGTCTTACTAGATCTTACTTTGGAGGACTTAAATAGCAGCATAATAATACTCTCATTTCATTCTCTATGCCTTTCTTAATAATTCCTAATGTTTCATTTGAGTTTTTGACTGCTAGTGAGTACTGAGCTCCTGGTTTTACAGAGCTGTCACAATCTCAGGGTCCCCACTTAACCAGCTCAGGGCCCATCATTTCATTTGTACGTCACTTACATATTCACGTTTCCCTTGTGCTTCACTTTACATTTATCTGTGTACAGGCATTTCTGCTGCTGCTCTCTCTGCTCCAAATGAGTAAGGCCTGTTAACTTGTCATGGATAGAACAGAGCAGAGAAAACATGGAACTGGATAGCTTGCTTATATTTTTCCCCTCCTGTCAGGCAGTTAGCTTCCCTTAGATTTGAAAATGCTGATTTATCTGCTAAGAAGCCAGTACACGGACAACAAGCACCTTTGTATAAGTAACTAATGCTGAAACTTGAGGTTTGTTAATTCCAAAAATACAGGCTTCAGACACCCAGCCTAATGTTTCTTCCATCAATCCTTTCCTGTCCCTGCAAATCCCCAGAGCAGTATGATGTACTATATAAAGCTCCTACCTGGCTCTGGCTGTCATACATGCTCCAGATACACAGGATACACTTGGTCACTGCTGCATTTGATGAATTGTATTTTCAATATAGATTTCCTTCCACGTTAATATGGTGTTTGTGTTTATATGTAGCATTACTGTCTTCAGTAAGATTTAATCAATGATACATTATTTTACTCATCTTTTTCCCTATTTTTCAGTCTCTTCTTTTTTTTTTTTTTAATAATTTGCCACTGACATTGTCCAAGGAATTATGGCCAATTTTGCTAAGAGTTTTGTCCCTGCCATTCTAGAAAGTTTTTTACAAATTGTCCTTAAGAGTAGAAATTAGACATTCCTAATAGCTCATTATCAGTGCCTTTTAAACTGGTGTTTACAGCTTCCCCTGAGGGACAGAAAGGTCTTAGTGGTGTTTACCATAGTATTAAATTTCTCAACTGCCACAATAGCATGTGTGTTATACAGCGTCTTCAGAGAGGGGGAAAGAATGTTTTGTCAAGGTCAGGTCTTATAGTCATTGATCGATTTTGAGTTTGGATGTTAGAAAAATGGCATCTGTTTGGGGAAGTAGCTGCCTACATATCTGATTCATAAGTCTCTGATTGAAAAAGGCATTTGTTCTAGTAACTGGGCTCATCTCACATAAGGTGTTCACAGGCTATTCTTTATATCAATTGAACCTCAAAAAATGTATACCACAATTCTAAATATTATATGCAATTATTCATTTGTTTTCTCCTATTGCACTTCAGTAATTACTTTAAAGGGTATTTCTTTAAAGCTCTGAATCTTCAGATTTCATTCTTTGCACAGCTGTGGAGTTCATCAGAACCTCCTTTCATCCATCAGAGCACACACAAACTGTTTTAAAATAAGGAAAATAGTTTTATTGGCACAATGTTCTTTCTGTTATATAGTGAAGTCTTCATCAAACTTGTTTCATCCTGGTTTCCTTTTACAAATTTATGTAATGACAGAATAATTTAGACTGGAAAGGACCTCAAGAGTTCTCTAATCCATCTTCCTGTGCAAAGCAGGGCCAGCTACAAGGTCAGACAATGTTGCCCAGGGCTTTATCTGGTTGAGTCTTGAAAACCTGCAAGGATGGAGACTACTCAGCCTCTCTGTGCAGACTACTTCACTTTCCTCAGGTGATTTTTTTTTCCTTTATGTCCACACCTTACCAGCCATAACTCTTGTCCTTCTGCCAGACTGCCTCCATCTTCTCAGTAAACAGCACACAGATATGGGCAGGCTACTGTTAAGTAACCCTGAGGCTGTCCCTTCTCCAGGATGAACAAGCCCCACTCCCTCAGTCTCTATTCACAGGACAAATGCTCTGGCGCCTGATTACCCTAGGGGTTCTCTGCTGAATTTGCTTCAGTTAAGTGACATCCTCCCTGTGCTTTGGAGTCCAAAACTGAAAGCAATTACTAGATGTGCTTTCATGAATGCTGAGTAGAAGGGGATAATTTCCCCCTTTGACATTCTGGCTGTGCCCCCCGTGAATATCACTCAGGGCACACCACTGGATCATGGTCAGCATCTACCTTTTTTCAATCACTGTTAACTTTCCCTGATCTTCACTACTTTCCCACGATGATAATGATCTCTCTGTGAAATTGTCCAGCTCTCTTAGCACCCTTGGATGTGGTCTGTCAGGTCACAAGGACTGTAAGTTGAGTACATATGCATGGTCCTCACCCACTGCTGGTAGTTCCTCTCCTCCTTGGATGCTTTCACTACACACAGATGCCTGGGAGACCTTGGTGGTGAAGACATAAGGCAGGCATCAAGTAGTCCAGCCTTATTTGTGTCTGCTGTCAACCCAGCCAACTGACCTATGGAACAGTATGTCCATGCTTTCTTTTCCCAGGCTTCTGCTATTAATATAGCACTAGAAATTCTTGTTGGGCAAGCATCAACTCTAGGTGAGCCTTTGCTTTCCTCACACCGTCCCTGTGTGTCTAGGCAGCAAACTGTTGTGCTCCCTCGTAGCTTGGTCAGGCTTCCCCTCCTGTGTACAGCATTTTCATATTGAAACAGCTGTTAAACTGATCGACTAATTCATTTCTTTTTCTTGTTATTGGTAGGGACCATTCTTGAGCTGAGAAGAGATTGCTTTTAAAGACTTGGCAGCTTTTACAAGCTCCTTTGCCCTTCAGAGCTACCTCTCATTGGGTCACTCCTAACAGTCTTTTGAATAAGCTAAATTGTTCACTTCTAGCCCCCAGGGTCTGTAGTCTGCTACTTGCCACCTTCTCTTCCTTCCCCTGGAGATCTTGAAGTCTTCCATTTCATGGTCACTACAGCCAAAGCTGTCATCAGTTTGTCCTTGTTAGTGAACAGCAGATCCATCTGGGCACCACCTGCAATTGCCTCATCCATTTATTGTACCAAGCAAGGAGTTATCCCTGCCATCTCCCCAAAGATCCGCTCAATTGCTTGGCTCTAGTTGTGTTGCCTTTCAAGTAGATTGCAGTATGATGAAAATCCCTCCTAAGAGTCAGGGTCTATGATTTAGAGAACTTCTGAAGTTGTTTAAAGAAGACATTTTTGTGCTTTCTCATCCTACTGGGTGATCTGTAACAGTCTCCTACCACACTAGCACTCTTACTGGCATCTCCTCTGATCCTGACCAGAATCCTCCTTTGAGGCTGATCCTTATGAGGAAGGGATGGGACAGTCTTTGAAAAACCCATTATCAGTAGGCTGACTAACTGCCATTTGTATAATTTGAGAATCAATCTTTAAAGACTAACCAGGTACATTACCAGTTTGTAAATTTTGTGAACACTTTACAATATATTACTAGAAGTCCTAAAACATTTAGTAGCATGCTTGTATCTGTTTACTGCGTAAATAATAACAGTTTACTGTTACTCATATAGCCTGAGTAAAAACCTTTCTTGGTTTTGAGGAAATTCTGGAAAACCTAGTCAAAGCATCCACCTAAAATTATATGTATGTTTAAGTATTTTATTCTGTAGAGGCTTTCTTGCCTCTGTCATATATTCCTTTCCTTTTTAACTGCCCTCCTCTTTGCATTTCTCTTCCATGATTCATCTTCATAGAAAGAGACACATAGTGGCATTTGGAATGACTATTACAGTAAGAGGACACCTTCTAAGCCCTTCTATGGCACTTATAAAGGATGTTAAGGAACTATTTGTTTTAGTAATCTGGTAGCACAATGACTCATGAACACATAGTAGCATGACTGAATTTTATAATTAATAATACTAAAATGCTGTTGATTATTGCCTCATGCACAATTTTACTCACTTTGGTTCTCAATACTGTCAAATCACCTAATTCACACAATACAACAGTCTTCATGCCTTGATATTTCTATTTGAATTTATCAGCACTTTGTTATACTCCACATTTTAGTTCATCTTTTATTAACTATCTTTCCAAAATTCAAGAGGTCACTTACTTACACAGTGGGTTTTCACATGACATCTTGTTCTTCTCTTCCATATGTGGGCTGAAAGCAGAAGTAATAGTAGAGGTAGTCTTCCTTTATAGAACAGAAAAAGCTAATTTATTTACAGTTCTTGGGTTTGTTTATTGCAGTGAATTAGCATTTTGTTCCATGCAGTGCAATTTCAACTCACTTTTCTGTAATTCTCCTTTTTATGGTTGCAAATAATTGCAATCTGACAAATGAACACACAGTGGAAAATTGTTAAATGAATGATCTCTTTTTAAACACATTTATTCTATTAGCTACCATTAATTTGAGAGCACTACACTGTGTTATGGTGTATACCCTGAGGTGCTAGAAATACATTGCCATAGGTTTTGCACATTCCATTTATTTAATTTCACCATGAATTTTAGCAGATCCTGGTGTTTCATTACGTAAGCTTTCTATTTTATGGGAAGAATTTGATTGTCAAACTGTGCTGTGATTTAGTCATTCCATAGCTTGAGTAGATGAGAGATGTTAACCTTCTTGAAACAAACAGCCTGGAACTGTAAGTTTCAAGAACAATAGAGGTCTGAAATTGAGCTGTTCTGTTAAGACTGTTAAGAAGTGTAATACCAACAAGTATACAAATGGATGTAATTAACTATTTCCTTCTTTGTTTCGTTTTTTTTTAATGAGCCTTTAAGTCTCAGAATAAGTTGTGTGAACTTGAGTTGCTGCATGGTTGTGAGTGGCATTAATCAAGAGGAGTTTGTAAGAAAAGGTGGGTCTGTATGAACATTACCCTCTTAAAATATGGAGAAGAGGGATAAATAGGTAAGGTCGCAGTTAGCCACCAAAGTTGTTTTTTGTGTTTGATGCCCCTTTTTAACTTCTTTTCAGTTGTGACAGTAGAAAGGAGGGTTATGCTATCAGTTTTACACACTGACATCTTCACTAGTCCTTTCCTACACTTTGATAGTCCTTTCAGGGTCTTGACAAGCAGCGTTGCAGGGACCTTCTTCTACTGGAGTACCTAAGCCTGAGGGACTGATTTCAAACATTTTCCCTTGTACTCATCTGTACCACAGGCTGCAGTTACATCAGCACTGCCATCTCGGTAGCACTATTTATGCTCCTACAGGTGAGGTTGTCTTGAAGTATATCTTAAAATGGATTAAGTTCGCAATATAAGCTTAAATAAGGAAAAGGAGTGCTCCTATCTAAACAAAGCCTGGTATGCCTAAGTACACTAATGGTCAATACAGGCAGCATAGCTTGGCTTAAGGTACTCCTCTAATGATATCAACAAAGTAAAACTTGCCCAAGTAGAGTCAAGAGGCTTGCAAGGGTAAAATCTTGCTATGTACTAATGAAATCTGCTGGAAGAAAAAGTCATGTATTTATAAAGCAAAATATGTAACTAGTCTTGCCATGTTTCATTGTAATTGACAGATATTATTAAGTGTTGTGGTTTAATCTCTGCTGGTAATTAAACATCCTGCAGCTGCTCACCTGCTGCTTCCCTCCACCCCATTCTGGGAAGGAGAATTGGGAGAAAAAAAAGTGAGACCCCCCTGGACTGAAACAAAGACACTTTAATAGAACAACACAAAGAGAGAATAAAACAACAGTAACAATGATTATAAAAATAAAATGGTATAAATTGTGAGCCTTCACCAGTAACCATAAAGCACTTTCTCTTCCCCAGCCACAAAACCACCCCGCTTCTCTTATACAGTGAGCATGACATCAATAAGGTATTAAATATCCCATTGGCTGGTTCTGTTGTTTTTCCTGGCTGTGGCCCCTCCCAGCTCTTTGGGCCAGCAGTTCCTTGTGAAAATCAACCCTATCCCAGGCAAATTCTGGACATTAACGAATCTTAACTCAATTATGCTACAGTTTAATATCTTATTGAGATATTAAGACTATGTTTTTGTCTCTGCTGAGTCTTCTACTTTTTCTTGTGAAGTTCATACATTTTTTTAAGAAAAAGAGATAAGTTCTTTTAAGGAACCTATAAAGTCATGATATTGTTGCAAAGCTCCTTTTCTTAAGATGAACTTTTTTTTTTCTTAACAGACCAACTCTTTGTATATGCATTTCTGTTTTGAGAACCCAGCTGTGGCTGTGTATTTGCAGTTGCTCTGTAAATCAACCATTCTAATAAAGTGATAACATTGTTAAAAACCAAAAAGGAAATTTAAAATTAAACAAGTACACCCAAATATGTGTCAAAAGCAGAGCAAAAGCTATTCTGTCTTATTCCTAATATGCACTGGTAAATTTTACATTTGCTTTACCGAAGCAGGATTTGGGCTAAACGAATTGTTGCTATTTCTGTTAGTTTTGCTAGAACTAATGACCATATAGGAATTAGACAGAAACCTACAAGATGTGAATCATATCTTCATTTTAGAAAAGTGTAAACCTTTGCATTTAGTTAGTTTGTTTTAATACAAAAGTATAATCTGCTGGCATAATAGCTGTTTTTCTGTTATATGCTTATTCTGGGGCATTTGATAGACTGTTTTGCAGTAATCAGTAATATTGTGTTCAGATGGGAGCATTAGATTGCTAATTAAAAGTGCCTGATCCTTGCTAGGTCACTTACACCATAGTAGATACTGAAGAATGGATCTGTCCTTGGCCCTCATTGTTTTCACATGTGTGTTCAATCTGTCTCACATTTGTAGCTAGAGGATGGAAAGGGGGACTTTCACCTGTGGCACTCAAGGAAAAAAAATCTTTAGTTTATCTGTGGGCTGTTTTCTGTTGTTCTTCCTCCCCTCCTGCTACAGAAAGAAGAGTATCTCTGGGCTTTAGCACTCTGTGTACAGATTATCTCATACTAGAGAGATTTACCAAGATTCTGAAGATTTTAAAGTTTGCATCTTGGGAAGGTAAGTGTAATAAAATCTAGAAGAATGTAGGTTTGTTTATGTCTGAGGAGGATTTCCTGTGGTTTGATGTCCCCCCCCTTTTGTTTTTTGGATATGATATTGAAGGAAGTCATGTATTTGGAAATGGCCTAGTGATTGGTTGTTAATGCTTGGCTGTATTTGAGCAGCTCTAGAGTTAACTTCTTTTCACTAGAATAATAACATACTCTCTGGTTCCTCTTCCCTTCAGTAAAATGCATTTAGGCTATATGTGACTACCGAAAGAAATGGAAAATAGCTACTTTTTTTGTTCTGAATGCTAGGATAATCAATTCAGTCACTCTTTTTATTTTTGATATTAGATTTTATAATATATTTAGTATACAAGGAGTTATTAAGAAAAGACTGACTTGAGGCATGTAATTCTATACTGCATTTTGTCACAGTGAATTATAATTACACAGTCTTTTCATAATTTGTTTTTTAATTTAAATTCTTCAGTTCAATTAATTATAATGCCATATAGTTTAAAAATGTTTTATTTATTGATATACCCTGCTATATATCTGTTTGTATTGCAGTTTCTCCAACTTTACCACAGACGTGCACTTCTGACTTTGTTAAACTTCATCTTGAATTGTACTTTTATTTCTAATATTACCTAAAGGGGAGGGTAATGTGGTGGAACTCTGTTGGATTTCTTTTTCACATTTATTAAATTTGAGTAGCTTATGCTGTTTGAGCATAGCATTGGTCTGGTGATGCACTGAAGTACCTGAATAAAATTAGTCATTCATATGAAAAAATAAAGGGAGTGTTTTCAGTCATAATCCAACTGTAACATATCATTAAGTTGTTACTGATTGGATTCCCAGCTCTGTATTGGACTGTGCTGTGCAGAAGGGTTATTCGGACTTCATTCTGAGGGTGCCTGGTTCTTTTGTTATTTTGCTATAGGCCAGTATTTTTTGCAGAGGAGCATAAGGAGCAGCGAGATCTGAGCGAAACAATTTATTGTTTCCTGGATGATTTATGGATTAACCCAGCTTCATTAGAAGGCTGAGAAGGTGTTCTGTGGGGGTGGTTTGAACATCTGACCTTCAAGAGGTATTCTCATCCTCTTTCCTTTTAAACACCAACAAGCAGCAATGGTCTAGGAGAGAAAACTGTAAACCTCCTCTAACCCCACCTTTGTTGAAACAGCACATGGGAATGTGGGAAACTATTCTGGGACAGCCTGAGACGCTTCTCTAGGAGTGTTTAAAACAAGATTTGATAAGTACAGTATTATATACACCTACATTGCTGAAATAACAGATAAATGAGTTTGACTAGTAAGTGGAAATATACTTTACAAAAATGCCAAAGATAAATAGGCTATGTTAACGTGGAGGCACAAAGTAAGTTGTGAACGTGTTAAAGGTCGGATTCTTGTATACCTACATATACTGAAAAAAATATTTTAAAATATATTTTTGAAGTATAACAAATATTTGCTGAAACAAACAGGAAAAATCTGTTTCCTCTGTGTTTGCAGTTAACTCGCTTTAATAGATTACAACAAATAGCATGTGTGAGTGGTGTTGAATACTTATTGTTTGTTAAGTGTTTTGCACATATCCGAATATTGTGTGCAGGGTTAAGATATTCCTTTCAGGAAGTAGGAAAATGTAGAAAAGCAAAAGCAAGTTAGAAAAATATATAATATTTGAATAACGCTTGGTTGTTGCAGTGAACAATGAATGAGTTTGAGCTACCCTTCCCAATGACTTCAGATGTTTGATTGTGGAGTTTTCACAAATTTTTGTAAACCAATAGATAAGGAATTAATTGAACATCTTTTTAGCGTGGATATAGAAGTCATATATATGGTTAAAGGAACAAAAATTAAATTGTCTCTGTTAGCAATTTAGTAGCTGCTTAAACAATGTTGAAACATGGACTTAGTTTGCCTTAGGATCTGCTAAAGGATCTTGAACACAGAAGAGCCACATAGTAAACCTGTACAAAATAACATGGAAAGATCTCAGTGACAACCCTCATTCATATTCCATCCTTGTATGCTACTAGCTGCACATTACTCATGACATTCAAGTTTGCAGCAATTTAGCTAGCTTACTGCTACTGTTGTAGGTCACTTTAGATTTTGAAAATGAGGCTCTGGAGATCTAAACCTTTTCCTTTGGATTGAAGATAATCATAGAATCACAAAATGGTGGGACTTGAAAGGGACCTTTGGATATCATCTAGTCCAGCCCTTCTTGTCAAGGCAGCTTTGCCTAGATCAGGTTGCACAGGATTAAATCCAGGGGGGTTTTGAAAGCCTTCAGAGAAGGAGACTCCACAATCTGCCTAGGCAGCCTCTTCTAGTGCTCTGTCACGCTCAAAGTAAAGGAGTTTTTCCGTATGTTCAGATGGAACTTCTTGTGTTCTAGTTTGTGCCTGTTGGCCCTTGTCCCATCACTGGGCACCACTGAAAAGAGTCTGGCACCATCATCTTAACTCTCACCCTTTAGATATTTTTAACATTGATAAGTCCTGGGGAGGAACACCACTATATACCAGGACAGGTTAGGGGTAGACCCACTGGAAAGCAGCCCCAAGGAGAAGCACCTTGGCATCCTGGTGGACAATAACTTATCCATGGGACAGCAATGTGCCCTTGTGGCCAGGAAGGCCAATGGTATCTGGGGGTGCATAAAGAAGAGTGTGTCCAGCAGGTGAAGGGAGGATCTCCTCCCCCTCTACTCTGCACTAGTGAGACCGCGTTTAGAGATATTGTGTTCAGTTCTGGTCTTCCAAGTTCAAGAGGGACAGGTAAATACTAGAGAGAGTCCAACGGAGCAGCTACAAAGATGATGAAGGGACTGGAACATCTTTCTGATGAGGGAAGGCTGAGACCCCTGGGGCTGTTTAACCGAGAAAAGAGAAGACTGAGAGGGGATCTTATTAATGTTTACAAATATCTGAAGGGTGGGTGTCAAGCAGAAGGGGCCAGTCTCTTTTCAGTGGTACCCTGTGATAGGATGAGAGATAATGGTAGCAGGGTGAAACACTGGAAGTTCCACCTTAACATGAGGAAAAACTTCTTCACTGTGAGAATGACTGAGCACTGGAACAGGCTGCCCAGAGAGTCTCCTTCTCTGGAGACTTTCAAGACCTGCCTGGATCTGCTCCTGTGTGACATGTCCTGGGTGTTCCTGTGCTGGCAGGGGGGTTGGACTTGATGATCTCCAGAGATCCCTTCCAACCCCTACCATTCTATGATTTTAAGTTCTGCTCTCAGTCTTCTTCAGGCTAAACAAACCCAGGTCTCTCTTGAATTGGGGAGCTCACAACTGGACACAGTCCTCCAGATGTGGCCTCACTAGTGTAGAGTAGAGGGGGATGAGAACCCCCCTCAACCTGCATTAAGACCACACTCTTCTTAATCCGTCCCAAGATACCAGTGGCCTTCTTGGACAAAACAGCACGCTTCTGGCTCATGGTTAACTTGACCATCAGGACTCCCAGGTTCTTCTCTGTGGAGCTGCTTTCCAGCAGGTCAGCCCCTAACCTGTACTGGTGCATGGGGTTCTTCCTCCACAGGTGCAGGATGCTACACTTTTCCTTGAATTTCATTAGGTTCACCTCCACCCGACTCTCCAGCCTGTCCAGGTCATGCTGAATGGCAGCAGAGCCCTGTGGTGTGTCAGTCACTCCTCCCAGTATCATTGGCAAACTTGCTGAGGATACACTCTGTCCTTTCTTAGAGGTCACTGGTGACTATGTTCAAAAAGACTGGAATCAATACAGACCCCTGTGGAACATTGCCAGCCACAGACCTCCAAGTAGATTCTGCACCACTGATCACAACCCACTCATTCCGACAATTCTCAATCCACCTCTCTGTCCACTCATCCATGTCTACTTGCACTCACTGTCCATTTCCTATGATATTTTATTGTATTAATTACTAAGTTTTCAGAGTCAGATTGACTTCAGAATGTGATTTTCTTTTCAGTGGAAGAGGAATTTAATGTTCCTGCCAACTTTTTTTGCTGCTTGTAATTTACATGGCATGGGGAAAGTGAATAGGCCAAATGGAAAATGTTGCATATTCTGTGATGGAGTCATCAAACCTGAATATGTAGCCTTTCTGCTTACCTAGCTTTCAATGATAATTACCTGACATGCAGGTGAATTACACTGTCTTAAAATAGAATTAATGAGCATTTCCATTGAGGGTTCAATCTACTAGATTATTAAAGAGCATCTGTGTTCTTTCAATTATGGTAATTTCACTGTTTTAAATAGTGTTTTACATTTCCTGATGGGAATGTAACTATACTCGGCATATGCTTATTAAGCCACTTCACAAACATAGTTGTATTAATAAAATCTAAGGTGTGTCTTTTCATTCCATATTCTCAAAACCTGCAGAATATAAGGTCCAAATACAGGAACTGAGTCCCAGATATAGTGGAGCCTATTCTGAACAAGTCACATGCAAGTATTGGGAAGTCTAGATGAGTGGTTTTCACACTGTATTTCACAGCATATTTCCACGGGACTCACAATTGGCCGAGGATGAGCATTGGAGCATGTATATAGAGAGAGTTGCCTGTGTATGTGGAATTTCCAAAGGCATCTATTTAGTCATTAAAAACTGTTACAAAACTATGTGTCTTTTTGGTTGCAGTTGAATTTATTATAGGTGAGCAATATTTCTGCTAATATTGTATATTGTGGGGGGTAAGTGGTAACAGTTTCCCTTGACTTTGAAGAATTTGGCAAAATCCCCAACATCTTGAAATCCAGTAGTGTTTAAGAAAGTTGAGAGATCTGTTTCATGGGGCCTGGGCTTATGAACAGGTGGCTTCTGCTGTTGTGCCCATGGGACAGAAACCTATTTGTGCCTTGTAAGTGCTAGCAATGTTGGAGACTGAAAAGGAGGATGTATTCTCTGGAGTAAGGGAAATAACCCAGGGTTTTTGTATAGCATTTAGGGGCTATGAGGAAGAGCTGTTTAGTGAAAACAGAAAATGAAGAAAGGTCTTTGTGTGTCCACAAGTAAGAGCCTAAGGGTAAGAAGATTGGTAATAAAGGAAAACCTGAGAATTCTAGTATCTAAAAGATAGAACATCTGTATAGTTTGGGGATCTAGCCAAACTTTCTGTCCGTCTCCTTCTGAGTCAATGGCATGAATCATGTCAAAGTATATCATCAGTGGACTGATGAGCTAACCCAAGAGTGCACAGAAGATATTTTTAATAATGTTGTTTTTGTTTGCAGAACTCTATGTCCTAAAGATCAGGGGATGCAAATACAAAGTCATTTGTTTTGTAGTTTATGTGATATTTAGAAATGTTTCAAAAGACTCTCCAAATATGGCTGATTTATGATTTGCTTTACAGTAAGTGTTTCTACTACTGCCCAAAGGCAGTTAACTGGATCTTGACAGATTATTATAGAAGGGTATTAATATTGCTGATGCCTGGGACTGAAAGACGTTAGGGCACAACAAACTAAGTACTTTGTTTTTAAGGCATACATACCTGAATGGTACAAATGTGATTTGAAATATCCCATAGTAGTGTTTATTTAAAAAAAAAAATTATGAGACTCGAGGGGGCAGGTGGGAGATGAAGTCACAGAGAAATGTTAATATCTAGGCAGTTATTCTGCATGTTCTTGTGGAATTGTATTGCTTTGAAAATGTACAGTCCAAATAATTTTGCTTCTCAATTATAACAAAGAATAAACACAGTTTTTTGTCAAATATATTACTAGATTAAGTGTCAGCATAGTCTGGACACCTTAATATCATACTTGAAGGGGTAGCCTTTAGTTTTTAGATAATTGGTGCAATTGGGAGAACTTGCAGAACCCCAATATCTATTAAATATAGTTCTCATTTCATTAACATTCAAACATTCTTTTTGAAATCTCTACAGAGATACAATCTTTCTTTTTTCTTGATATGCGCAATTCTATATTAAACTGTAGGTATGTGATTAATGTGTACTGATAAACAAATCAGATTAATGACAAGCCATGTTAAATTGGCTGCAAAAACCAAACTTAAATAAAACAAAGTGTTCTCTTTAGTGAAGAGCCACAGGTAAATATATCATGAGAGATGTTGGTCTGTATTATGAAGGATGTTAGCACAGTCCTTCTGTTCTTCCTGAAATCAAAAAATTAATTTCACTCTGAAGCATATATTGAATTTTGCCCATTTTATCCTGGGTTTCATAATACCAAATGTAACTTCATAATAAATGGCAAAAGATTTTTAACTCTTTATTAGATTTATTCAGGGTATAAGAGGATTTTAAATTCTACTGATACACTGAGTAGTCAGAGCATAGTACCACAACTACTTATTGGAATTAAAAAAAAGTGACTTTCACAAAATTACAAGAGGTACACGTGGATATAAATCTGACACTAGATTTTTTTTTTTAATTGTTTGATTTTGGCTATTAGCCAAATGCACAACTGAAGCGACAACCTATCTTCCTTTGTTGCACCTCCTTTTTCTGATTGATTGTTGCATTATTTTCATATTTGTTTTGTAGTTCTTACTGCTAAAACATTAGTTTGACTGTCATATTAGATGGGACTATTTGTTTAAAGAAGCTTTATTACAGTCTGGGGCATCTATAAATTGCATATATTTCTCACATAGACCTTTCAAGGCTCTGGTTTATAGATAACAATGTCAGTTTAGGTCACTTGCAGAAATATTTGAGATAAGACCATTGCCTAAAATATATTTGTATCTCCATGGTTCATCATCAAATTATCATGAGTGATATGTAATTCTAATAAAATATTAATTTTAATAATGAACTGTTAGCTAGATGGTTGTCTTAGATTTAATCAAACAGGATTTTAGTAGCCATTGAGAGCAAATGATTATTAAAGTTAAAATGGGAATCCTAAGATTCCTTTTAAAATAAAAACAAGCTAATACTTTAGAGTTGTTAGTGTGGGGTCTCTTTTTTGTGTGTGTGTTTTGTTTGTTTTGGTTTGGTTTTTTTCCTGTAGCTTTAAATATCACTAAACTTTAAATACGCTAAAGAGGAAAAATATGAGATACCATAAAGAAAGGATAGTGTTTTCAGTTTATTGAACAAGAACCATGGTTTATAGCCATATTTTTCTCTGAGGTAATTAAGTCAAAATCATCTTGATACACCTGAGTCACCTGAATACAAAAGCAAATGCAGACTTTGTCGTGTGATACACTTGAAATGTTTTCATAATCTTCTATGGGGGATTTTTTAAATGTTGTTCAAAGTTCATTATGAACAAGGCTATCAAGTACTTCTAAAGTGTGTAGTGGACTGCATGCAAATACATTTGATAGAGATAATATTTGACTTGTATAGTCAAGATAACTACAAAAATGAGCACTAACTGCTTATCCCCTTTAATTCAGACGTATTTCCTACACAGTCTTTATTTATTTTAAGTACTATCAGATGCAGTACTGTGAATGCATGATGTGACAGACTTTGAATTAAGTTTCTTTAAATGGCCTGGCAGTGCAGGGGTGGTTTTCGATACACATTGTCATTGTTCCATTGTTCTGCAGATAAAAGCTTTGCTTACTGTATTTACATACACTGAAAAAAATGACTTGCCCCTTGTAGCTTCATCTAACATATATTCAAACTGATAGCAGAACTTCAGCACATGTTAGATTTTTCCTTCAAAGGAAAGGAAATACCTGGCAATTATTTTAAGTTAGACTTATGAAAAAAATATGTATTCATATGCAGAAAGGAGAACCAGCTGAGGTAGGCTGGTAATGGATCACCCTAACTGATCTTGCTCTAAACGTACCACTTCTGATATCCTAGTATCCCCTCAACAAAATCATTGTCTCCTGCCGTCTTGCATTGCTCTGTCCTCATAACGGTGGTGTGGTGTATGTCTTTTGGCTTTGTTTTCCTCTATATTTTGACTTTTGATGTCTGGATATTCAGTAAGTCTTTTTTAGCATAAAACATTTATTCATCTACCCCTATTTTACTGAAGATGTTTTTGAGTTATTTTACTCCTTTTAGAGAATCGCTGTAGCCTACAAAACCATGGAATATGCATTAATTCTGTTTGTTTCATTTTTGTGATGGTACTGTCAAAAAAGCAGTTAAGCATGTAATAACTTGGGAGCATAACTTCAAATGTAACAGAAGCAGCTGCAGTTAAGTAGACTTTTCCAAGTGTTTCCTCTGATTTCGATCAATTTTTTTTTTTTTTTTTTCCCTAGAGCTGGGTATCCCAGGGATTATCCTGCACTTAAAAGCCCTTTGTAATTCACAGAAGGTGTCTTTTGCTGCTGTTATGCTAAAAGGCATGTTCTGAATATTGCTTCAATATATGATGACAGAAGCATTCCTTTACGAATTCATTCCTTTACAAATTCAAACTGTGACAATTATCCCATAATGCTGAACAACAGATCTATTGTTTCTCCTTCTTCCTCTCTATTCTAATTTCAGCAGGACTAGTGAACTCAGAGGGTGAAAAATACCTTTCATAATTCAAATCCCAATCTTTGTGTCCCAGGAAAATGTACCTCACCCACCTATTCCACTGTGCAAAACAGTTTGAGATTAACTGAGTCAGAAAAGGGAGTGTGAGCCTAGCTATAGAGTCTGGTTAAGACATTCATGTAAGAGGAAAAAACTTAGGTTGTCTTTATGGATTTTTCTCTCTGTGTGTGGTTTGCATTTTTGGTTTGGTTTTATTTGGTTTGGTTTTTTAAAATTATGTGTTTTGTTTTAATGTTTGGTCTGTGTTACAGAAACGCAGTTAAGAGTGCTATCCTAGATATGGGTGGAGAAGAGGTTCTGAATCAGCAGATCAAATTTGTAGGTTAGAAAAACTACAGTGGAAGGACTTGCCAGGAAAAGCTGGCAGGAGGAAAAAAATATGTAGAATTTGATGAATACAAGAGGTCGAGCACCAGATAAGCAAAGTGCTGTAACTCAGCTTGGAACAGAAATGTAGATGCTATCCCAAAAAGAGAAGAGAGGAAAAATAAAGATCTGTTTGCAGTGTATGATGCTGTTGGAATATGACTTGTATGTCTCTGACCATCTACCACTTAAAAGTAATATGAAATTCCACATGTTTTTACTAGTGCTTGGTAGAGTTTACCTAGTCTTCATTTCATAAAAATGTTCTGGTTTTCCAATCCTTTGTACTTATTGCTTATAGCTATAAGCAATAGCATTTGCAAAGTAGCTGATTTAGTAAATACACTGACTACTGTGGGATTGATGGCAAAGCAGTCTTAAGACAAAAAGTCTGTTAATATCAGTGGGTTTACCATGTTAGACAGTCATTGGTTTGCAAGCATCCAACATTTCTCATCTTTCTGACAGGTAATTATTCCTGGAATGCTGGGATAATTAGTATGAAAGAGGGCAAAGCAGCTTGCTGTCTCTAACTAGCAAGGTAACAGTCCTGATGAAATTTAGGGCCACAAATCCTTTTCAAAATAAGGAGGAGAAAATTGTTTAACATTCAAGTTGGATGTGCATTAATTATAGCTGTTTAGTTTTTATACAGTTATAACTAGGTTTTTGCACAGTAAAGCAAACGGAGCCTTGTTCTCCTTGATTAATACTTAGCAATATAGGTGAGGTATATGGTTAATAAAAAGTAAGAACCAAAGACATTGTTTAGATTTTTTCATGGACCACTGGACATACATAATCTTCGAACTTGCAAGACAGCATAATTTAATATCTCCATTTTACAGCTGGTTAAATTAAAACATGGGGAAGGGACATTAGAGTTCTTTCATGAATTGCTTCACCCACAGAGTACTGGAAGCAATAAATCACTTTTATTACTGATAAAATGCTGAAGTTTATTATAATCACAAAAGCACTTTTATGCAAGGACAGTTTATCACTGCAAATATTGTGTTACTATATGGTGATATAAAACAAGTTATGAAAATTAGAGTGGGTTGTTTTGAATGCCAGGGAACTAAAAATACATTTAGTTGTTTTGTTGATCTTTCTTTCAATGTAACATGGTGAATACAAAATGGTAAGTCACTGTGAGCAGGTCCACAGGGCTAAAAGAACCCTGCATTGGAGCAATTGAAAAGGGGAACCAAAACATCCTCCACACTTAGGAAGCCACTCTGAATTTGGCTCAAAATAATTTATCGATGAGCTTTTTGTTACAGAGCTCATTTGTGGAACTAATAATCTAAGATGGTTTTATCTTAACATATTCTAAATATGAAAGAATATAATTTTTGTCTAATTTTTGCAATGTAGCTTAGTGACATTAATGATGTTAAACCAAGGTTCCTTTTAGAAGATCAATTAAACCAAGCTTGTTAAAAAGGAAAGAGTCTTTTTGAAATGTTCCTTCATATGTTGTGGTAGTACTATGGTGTTCTAAGGTGTGATTAAAAAAAGCAAAACCAAAACCCACAAACGTTTTAATATGAGGAAGATACTATTTTCATGCATGACTTTTCTTGTTTGGTTTTTTTCCAAACTGCATCAACGTCATACATTGGCATGCATGAGTTTCTAGACACACAGATCTGGTAAGCAGCCACCTCGGTGTCAGGCTGCAGGCTGCTATTACAAGATGGCAGCAATGAGCACACCTGTAGGAGATGTGGCCAGATAGAGAAACTCCTCTTCTTAGTGACAGAGCTCCGGGAGGAGGTGAGTAGGTTGAGGGGTATCAGGGAGTGTGAGAGGGAGATTGATCACTGGAACCACATCCTGCTTTCCCTGAGACAGGCCCAACAATCAGACAAGATACATATATGGAGGATTCCCTGTCTTTTTCCTATCAGTTACACATAGTGATTTGAAGGAGAAGGGGCAATGGTGACAAGTTCCTGCCTGGTACAGCACGTGTGTCCCCTCAGCAACACCACCACTATCCCAGGTGCCCTTCCATAACAGGTATGAGGCCCTGCAAGTGGAACAGAACAATAACGAGGATGAAGGTTCATCTAGTTTGGAAGTGTTGCCAAAATTAAGTCAGTTTGTGACCTACATCAAAACTACTGCCACAAAGAAAGAAAGAGGGGTCTTTGTGACAGGTGACCCCCTTCTGAGGAGAACAGAAGGTCCAATATGCAGACCAGACCCACTTCTTATGAAAGTCTGCTGCCTCTCTGGGGCCTGGGTTGAAGATGTGGGGAGAAAACTTCCTACCCTGGCTACTGACAAAAAAGACAATTAAAAATGTGTCTATAAATGCATTAGCAAAGAAAGGAGGACTACAGAGGATCTTCATCCTTTGTTGGATTCAGGGGGAAACAGTGACCAAGGATGAGGAAAAGGCTGAGGTACTGAATGCCTTCTTTGCTTCAGTCTTTAATAGTAAGATCATGAGTTCTCTGAGTACTCAGCCTCCTGAGCTGGAAGACAGGGATGGGGAGCAGAATGCAGCCCCATAATCCAAGGGGAAATGGTCAGTGACCTGCTGCACCACTGAGACACACACGAGTTTATGGGGCCGTGGGGGATGCACCAGAGGGTACTGAGGGAGCTGGTGGAAGTTCTCACCAAGCTGCTTTCTATCATTCATCAGCAGTCCCGGGGGACTGGAAAGGCCCCAGCTGACTCCCCCCAGTGCGATGGAGGGAGATTTAAGTTAACTGTAAACAGGACGTACAGCCATTCGGTGAGATCAGATGCTTGGGGCCGAGACCTTCCCGCCGGGAGCGGCGGGTCTCGGTGCTCCTGGGTTTCCTGAGGTTTCCTCGTGGCCGGGCAGGGCCCGGGGAGCGGAGAGTCCCGTGACGGGTTGCCAGGGCAACGGCCGCCACCCCTCCGCTTATAAAAGTTGCCGAGCGCGGGAGCGGCGGCTCCGCGGCCCAGAGACCCTCTGGCCCTGGGGCGGCGGCTTGGGGAGGAGGAGGAGGCGCGGGCCGGGCGCTGGGAGCTCCGCCGGTGCCAGAGGTGAGTTCGGCTGGGGGGAACCGGTCCCCCGCCCGGCCCCGGGGGCCAACTCGGCTACCTGTGTGCGGGGGCAGCGGGGGAAGGATCTGCTCGGCCTGGGGGCAGAGCTGGCAGAGGAGCTGGGAAGGTTCAGGAGCATCAGGGAGGGTGCGAGGGAGACACATCGGTGGGGCCACAGCCCGAGGCAGCAGCTGGAGGCTCCACCAGAAGCAGAGGATCCCCTGCCCTCTTGCTACCTTAGAGATGGGGGGAATGGCAACAGGTCCCTGCTCGGGGAGGCAGCGAATCCCCTCCTGGGCTCCCTCCCCTGCAGTCTACAACACAGTGTTTTATCCCCTCCAGTCACCTTTGGAAAGATTAGATTCTCTAAATGTTGCATTGTGTCTGAATGTTCACATTAATCAGACGTTGAAAACACTCAAAATGCTTTTCCAGTTGAAATGCCTGTAAATAGGAGTAAAATAACAGTATCCAAAAATTTGACAGAAAAGTGAAGTAGAATAGATACACTGGCAACAGCTACCTTGAGTTTTTCTGTGTATTGCAAGAGTCATGAAATTGTGCTTGGAAGTTGACTGGCCTCTTACGACAGATACGGCTCAACGAAGGCCCACGGACATGTCCTTTCTGTGCATCAAGTCCTTTTTCCCATAGTATCTAATACATAATTTATTTATTTTTTTGATGACAGTGCAGTTGACAAGTTGCCAGAGGAGAATCTATTGAAGGTGTTAAAAGTGGAAGTGATAGCCATGAATGTTTACTCCAATGTGGGGCTGGCAGATCTACTCATTAATTCATGTTTTCTTTTCTGTAATGCAAGTCTGTGCTAAGTACAGACTAAAACTAAGTACACTGTGGAGCCCACACTTATCTTCACTTCTTCTGTGGTCGTATCCCCCAAAGCAGCATGTTCTTTGTGGAACACGTGGGTTATGATATGTGATCATTTTACTGTTATGCAGAAATATAGGTGTGGGTTTCTTCTCCACAGAGCTGCTATTGGGCTTTAAAAACCATGCCATATTGAAAAGAGTAAAGGTATTTGATATCATGATGGGGGGAAGCTTCCTTTCTAAGAGAAAGACAGCGTTGGGTTTTGTTCCAAAATGTGTCACGTTTTGGTTGATTTGTATAAAGTATAGCTCAAACTTGAAACTAAAGCATTAGAAGTGGGCAGAAGTGAACTGGTCTGAGAATATGTCTATTTTTCTGACTAACCATGTAAATTTTCATAAAATAAAAGCATACAAGCAACATGGATCCCAAAACATCTGTTTAAAATCTCTTTTTCCTTGAGAACTTTGAGCTTCAGTATTTCCTGATTTTCGGCTGTAGGCTGAAGAAGTAAAAAAAGAGATGGCTCTCTTAACTAAGAAAGGAAGAAAGAAATTCCATGGAATATTATTTTGAATAGTATAATTTTGATTGTGGCAGTAGTTATGTGACTAGACTGTAGTTTATGTTGGTGAAAGTTATTCATCCTGGAAACAGTGTTAGCTGGTCGATAAATTATTGCTCAAACTGGATTATTGTCTTGTGAAATAGAACAACCCTCTCATCATTTTTTGGATCTCTAAGAAAATTGGTAGTCTATAATCCAGTGCCATAAACTAGAACATTTATTGCACATATTTTTTATTTGGTGTAAAGCAGTAGTTTCTTGGAAGAGTGAGATTTAATTTAAGGCAACAGATTGACAAGAGAAGTATAGCAATTAGTAGATATTTTATGCTGCACTGATTTTCCTGTCTTGTAACAGAGGTCATTACATTGCAAACTTCTTCAAAGGAACAAATTGGTGCTTTATCCCTTGCTCCTGGGGAGATAAGTTGTTCTTACCAAATATGGAAATATTCCTATTTTAGAATGTAGATTATGCTTCTTTCCATCTCTTCATTTATCACAGGCAAAGTCTACAGCAATAAAGTTTGAATATGATTCACTCAATTAAAAAATGGGGACACACACATGCATAATGGGAGAAGACTTCCAGAGTTTTCTCTCAAGTCAAATATTATTTTGACTGAAATGAAATAATGATTTAAGATCCAAATCCTATTGCGCTGTAGTCTCATGTGATGTTTGTCGAAGAACATAGTGCTTATGCTATCTTGTAACATGGTTTGCAAGTACATTAAAAAATGACACTAAGAAGCATCGTGCTTACAGAGGCCTTCACATAGCTGTCGTATTCCCTTATTTCATCAGAGAAATGTCATTCCCTTCTGTACCAAGCCAGCTAATGTGTTGTTGTGTAGCCAATACCTTCTATAAACTCTAGTGAAATAGTCTATATTGCTTCTTAACAAACAATTTTTTCAAACCACTTGAAGAGTAATTTTTAGTTTGAATTCAAATTCAGGAGACAGATGATAGCTATGAATGTGAATCCCTTTTAGTTTATCTAGAAGGACATTTTGAGCTGTAGCAGATTCCATGCTGAGTCTTGGGACTGCAGCCCACATGGTTGTAGATTGGGGCAAGGACCAGGCATAGGTTTGGTTTTCAGTAGTCTCCCTAGGAACTACGTTTTTAGGGTCAGAGAAGTGTTTGTACATGAACCTGATCAGCAATTGCTGCTATCTTCTCCCTGGTATCCCGTGACGGGATATGTGGGAATGGTTCCAAGCTGTGTCAGGGGAGGTTCGGACTTGACATTAGGAAACATTTCTTCACTGAGAGGTGGTCAACACTGGAAAAGGCTTCCTAGAGACTTGTTTGATGCCCCAAGTCTGTCAGTGTTGAGAGGTGTTTGGACAATGCCCATAATAATTTCTAACTTTTGGACAGCCATGAAGTGCTCAGGCAGGTGGACTAGGTGATTGCTCTAAGTCCCTTCCAACTGAAATCATCTATTCTGTTGCCAAAAGAAGCTGTTCTCACAAGGACAGAGTCAGGTCTTGAGAAATTCTTTTATCTTCTCTTGTCATTTGGAGCAGGACCCCCTGAATGCTGTTAAGCTTCTCCTAAGCTGCAGAACCACTGCAGTTAAATTCAAAGTATGCTCTAAATGTCTCTTCCCCCTTCCTTCATGCCATCTTCTTTGCAAGTGTGTAACTGGGTGTTGTTTGAATGCTGCTGGATTGTATATTTTTATGAAGTTTCAGCCAATATGGAATTGTTGAATGTGTTGCGGCAGAAAGGGGATTTTCTTTTACTTTTTGTGCTTTTTTTTTTTTTAATCAGAAGAATGAGCACTGTCAAGCTATCTGACTTGTTCTTTGGTTCTAAGTGGTTATATTTAAAACTGGCTTTCAAAAGACACAGCCCAGCAGAGTCGTCAGGGATAGATGCTGAATTACTAGTGGAAAAATTAGGATTTTTCCTTTCATTTCTTGCTTGGTATTAACATAACATGCAATTTCATTAATTAAGAGAACTATTGTTTAGTTTCCCAGAAGAAACACGAACGCAGCTCAGTTTTCACAGGGTGACTGTTCACAGGTGAATATATCTGTACTTCAGGTAGTGGTGGGACTCGAACTACTTCACCTTCTGCTAAAAGGTAGTATTATTACTCTGTATCTAGTTTAGGTGCCTAAAGGAGGCAGCTAGGCTTCCTGTGCTGTCAGTGGAGAGGGAAGCAGGGTTTTTTTCCTGTCCTTTTATTTAGATGTTAGAAGGATGGAAAATGTGAGGGGTAAAGGGATTTGGTTATTTGCATTTTAATGGGTACGTAATTGTTTCTCTGCATATTTTTCACTGGAAAAAAAATAGTCTAGTGATAAGTAATTATTTTTTACAAGTATCATATATGAACTAGGGATACATATGTTAAATGGTAACATTGATATTTATGATGTTTGTCTATAAATATAGAAAATCAGTCATTATCACTGAAGATGTTAAAATTCAGAGGTGGATAAATAATGACTAGCAGTTTCTACATTCATATTTTCTAAATAGAATGTTTGGTTGTTTTGTTTGGGGTTTTTTTGGTTAGTTCTGCTGAGAACTGTTCTGTCTCAGCCATGTGCCTACTATACAGTCTGTATCTGAAAAGGAAAGAAAGAGGGGAGGGAACCGGTTATAGAACAGTTGTTACGGGTTAGTAAGCCACATAAAACTTTGCTGTTCCTTCATACAGAAATTGTGCATTGTGAACATGAAATACCTGGCTTCTAGTTAAAGTAGGTGACTTGTGGTCCAACTTAAGAGTCAGACATGGTATTTCCAGACTTTCTTTTTGTGCCTTTGGCGCAGGTATGCTCCAGAGACCACTTTCTTTATAGGCAGTGATTTATATTATTTCATTTCATGGGGAAGAATGTGTTCAGTAGTCAGTCTTAAGAGTCAGGATTAAAACTGCATAGCACGCAGTCTACAGAAAAACCTGAATTTCAAAGTTGAGCTTAGAGTTTTATATAAGAATCAAGAAAATTCTCACAAGTTTTCTTTTCAATTAATTCTTGTGTGTATTATTGGTAATTTCATTTAGTTTTGGGTTGTAAGGCTTGGAAACCTTTGCCTATCTGATTTTTTTTTATCATTGACTTCAAGACCAATTATATTACTTCAGTTATTTGTTTATGAAAATGTGAGAGCCTTATGCTGGGGTGATAGCTGAAGTATGGGCAGAATTGTCACTGCTGTCAGTGTAACAAAGACTCAATGCACTATTATTTAGATATTTTAAACAGTCTTAATCTAAATGTTCACAGTGCTTTTCAGGGTGGTCATATAACTTATTTTTCCATTTGAAAAGTCTTTTTATTTCTACCAAAACTTTGTGTCATAACAACCTCAGAAATTTTGATGTTAATAACAATCCATTATTGATTTATACGGAGGCCTGAGAGATTAAGGTTGACTGAGATATAAATGAAATCCAAGCAATTTTCTGTACATACCTTGTTCTCTGTAATGTCAGAAATGTATCACAGTTTTTTATAGAAACTAGTAAAATTGGCATAAACTGCATATTATTTGTTGGGATGTTTTTCTTTTGTTGTTTGGGGGTGTATGTGTGTTTGTGTTTGCCACAGAAGAAGGTGTTGGCATTCTTTGGCTTAAGTGATTAAAAGGGTTTTTGAGATTTTGTTCATTGTTTCTGAAGGAAAAGAAGCAATAACGATCAAGGATTGCCCTTCTCCCTCCCTCATCTCGTTATGTCTGTTGCAAGAAAAAGGAGATAAAGTTTTCTGAAGTATTATTTGTAGCAGAAATGTTACAGCACGAGACAAACCTATTATTTATATTTGCAAACGTGTTCCAGCATTTTATCCACTTTTAAAAACTCAAACTAATGTAAAAGGGTGTCAGGGAAGCACTCCCCCTATTTTCAGTAAGTAGTGTTGTTCTTTTAATTCTGTGTGTGTATCTGCCCATGGACATGCACAAGAGAAACTCCAGTTAGTGCTCTGACCCTGTGTTTTGTTAATTCCCCAACAAAGCTTTTGGATTGCATGACCTAAGCTTGCTCAAAGCTTTGTGCTGTGAAGGTGTGTGTGTTTTGATTTATTTATTTGTTTTCCGTTGTTGTAGGTCTCATTAAATAAAGGTTCTGTTAGTTGTTTCTTGGCAGCTCAGCAGCTTCAACAGAACTGTAATTTGTTACCCGTTGTACTGTGCTGCTGAAACTTTATCGGCCAAAAATAATAGGTGTCTGGTAATCACCCAAATTCCTGTAGTAGTGCATCTTCCCTCTGTGGTGACCCATCTCAGCTGGAGAAGATGCAAAAATGACCAATTATATTGTCCTAGACACTTGCAATTCATTTGAAGTTTAGCTTGGTTAAAACAGACAAAATATCATTACTACCTAAATAGCTGCTCTCCTGACCCCTTTATTGTGAATTGAAGAGGCTTTTCTTCAGATGTATTCATCAAAAGAAGGAATTGATGCTGTAAGCTGTTTTGTTTTAGATTCCTGATGAATTTACTGAGGCTTGATCTCTTGGTATTAGGCACTTCTTATCCTACCTTAAATAATGAAGCAATTCCGACTTCTGTCATCAAGGTGCCTGCTTCTGTGACTGATGTGGGCATGAGATGCATCTGTAATTCTGTTGACAAGATTTCTGCAAAGTAAAGTGTGTTCTGCTCTTGGAGAAAGAAGTGCAGTCTTGATTCTATGTTTTTGTATCCATTATGAGAAATGCAGGCTATCGGGTATTAAAAAACCCCAAAATAGCCTCTTCCTATAAAATAGTTATAGCTGATGTATTTTCTTCGGGTTATTAAATAAAGGTTTAGCAAATCAGAGTATTCTCCTTCATAGCTAGGACAAACTGTTGGAGTGGGATAATATTGCTGCTAATCTTTAGATGCCTTTTTGTGGACCCTGAGTGCCGTTCTGTGCCCATGCATAATGTTGTAGCGTGGCTGCCCATGCTATCCTGGAAAAAAACAACTAGCAGCAGCAGTGCACTATAAATTTGACCACTATATCCTTGCAGAGGCTCAATGTCACATCTAATATACTACGTTTCTTCTACTCCTTTCCCTAACACTGGGTCTGATGTAAATATATCTGTTTTAGAGACATCTTAGCAGAAGAATTGAACTTCACCCTCATATTCTGCTCTGGGTGATGTATCTTGCCTAAGGAGACATAAGCCATTCCTTTGCTTTTCTGGTCTTTTTTTAATTTCTGAGGGATAAATCGCATGCCACTCCCATTTAGAACAACTTGTAGTGAAATAGTCTTTTGAGGCTTTTTGTTGGTTCTCATTGAGCAAAGTAAAATGTTTTTAGCTCCCATCCTAAACCACTCAAGGGTAGTATCTTCCATTCCTGTTTCATCTTGGTATCAAGCATTTTGCATTAGGGATCTACTCTTCAAAGAAGAAAAAAATGTGTTTAAACTTACAGTTACTACAGCAGAACATACACAACTAAAACTGTTAGAAATACTGTAGCATCATTCATGTTACCAAGTGGTATGCACAAAGCACTACTTACAAGATCCAGTGATCTAGGAAGCAGAAATGCATAATTTAAACTTATCTCATATGCATTTATTTGTGACTAAAGTTTGCACTGTATGGTAACATGCTGCAGTTTATAATTTAGAAAAAACCCAAACTACAAAACACTTTCCCTCCCAACAAAAAACAATGAAGAAGTAAAGCTCAACTCTTACAGTAATTTAAATATTCACGTAGTCTGAGTCTTAGCACACACCAAAGGCTTCGACAAACTACATTATTGTTTTTCTGCCTTCTCTCAAATTGTGCTTCTAATATAAGTCACATCAAGAGTATGTTATCTATAACTTCTGTGCCAGATGCCTGACACTTCAGGCATGACCAGAAATGACTTTTCAATTCAATTCAAATGAAACTCTTTAAAACGTGTTCTTCTCTTTCTCTGTTTTGGTTGTTTTGAGCTGAACTAGCAAATGTAAGGTGAGAAATAATTATCAGCCCAGTCTTGTGGGACACTCCGAGTACTTAATTTGCACTGACTTCAGGCCATACTGCCAGAATAAAAAAAAAAAAGCCTCCAAAAAGCACAATCTAATAAGATCTGAATAGACTAATTAAACTTTCAAAGCCAGAGGGTTGATATTTATAAACAACTGTTGTATTTGACACTGCTTTATTTTATTATTGTTTTTCTGAGTATTTCTCTACCTCCCCGTGTGGCTTTCAAGTCACCTTTTTGTTCAGCGCTGTCAATAATGCTTTTTGAGAAGGAAATGTTTGGGGTGTTTTTGCCCTTTTTCACGGCTAATGAAACAATTAACCTGTTTTGCAACAACCTTCAAACTTTTTAAGATGGGGTTTTCTTATCGGGTCTAGTAATTCGCTTCTGTGGAACCTTGATGTATGTGCTTGGTATTTTCTATAAAATGGCAAGTCCTTGTGGAAACAGATGCAGTGAAGCATCCAGTCATGAACTTGACCTTTTTTTTTTTATTCTTCTGGTTTGATAACATTTTTACAATATGAGAAACCATTTTTAACTTAGCCAAAGTGACATTTTTACTTTTTCCATGTACAAACAAAAGAAGAAATGTAATTTCATCATGCCTTACTTTTCCTATTGAACTGGCTAGACCTTTTAAAATACCTTTCTGGATTATCCAAAGAAAACAAACTTAGTGTTTTCTTTGTTGCAGTACACTGTTTCTGTGTTCTTACAGAGACATTGGGGGATCTATCAGAATTCACAAACAAAACAGTGACTATAACCAGCCAGCTCTTTCTCCTGTGTTGTGGTAATGAACAGAGTAACGATGTTCTATTAGGAAATATTTAAAGGCTATTTAAGCCTATGTACTGAGCATATTTTTGACTGAAAAATATAGATAAGTAATATAGATGAGATATTATATTGGCCTTCTGCAACTAAATTTGATTTTCATTCATAAATTGCTACTCCAGAAGCATCTTCAAATACTTTTGCAAAGTCTCAAAATGGTTGAGGTTGGCTGGGATCTCTGGAGATCTTCTTGTCTCATCCTGCCTTACTCCAAGGCAGGCTCAGCTAGAGGCGTTTGTCCAGAAGTGTGTCTAGTTGAGTTTTGAACACCTCTAAGGATGGTGACTCCACAACTTTTCTGGGTAGCCTGTTCCAGTATTCAATCACCACCACGGCAAAAGTTGTGGACGTTTTATTTGATTTAATTTTTGGTTGTTAAAATGTTTAGATTCAGTTCGCCTTTATTTGAGTTTGTGCCTGTTACCTCTTGTCCTTTCCCAGGACCCCAATGACATTAGTCAGTCTCTCTATTTAAATACATTGAGCTCCCCCTTGAACGTTCCATTTCTGATGCTAAGCTATTCCAGCTCTCTCAGCCTCTCCCTAAATGACAAATGTTCCAAGTCCTTAATCATCTTCATGGCCTTAAGTCATGTCATAGAAAAGAAAGCTGTTTCTGTGGCATAGAGGCAAACCCACAAGTTTCCTAGATGACAATGTACCTTATGTATGTTTTTTGATCATTTATATTCATGCAGTATCTACAGAATTCCGTTATCTAATTCAGTATCTACTACTGTTTAAAGCAAGAAAAACAAAACTAAACCTCGGAAAGTATCACCTAGGCTACCTATTTCTTTCATTATATTTTCCTTTACAACACATGCACATGCAGATGACTGTTGAGAACAGTGTTAAGAGACAGGAACAGGCATTCAAGTTACCATCAAGTGATGAAGGGATTTTGAATTGCCTCAGCACACAGGGAAAGGGTGAGGACAAAGACATGAGTGAAAAGCTTTTGCCAAAAGGAGAAGCATTCCAAACCGGCTTTCTAATAACCTGAGAAGGTGGTACAGGGAGGTGGGAATTTGATGTAGGATGCAGCTGAGAGGGCAGACTTCCTCCTGTTCTCAATGAGCCGTCTTGCCTGTGCTCCCGAGGTGTGCCAAAATGAACAAGGGAACTGACAGGCTTTTTTACATCTATCCAAATACATATCTGTATATATCTATCTCTGGATCCTGGCAAAAAGTGTTATTCTGCTAGTGCACTCTGCCTCTTGCCTAAAAAGGGGGAGTAGTTGAGCAACTGTTATCCTTCTTTGGATCCCTGTAACTGTAATGCTGTGGAAGGAGACTACAGGTGAAGGGAGTTATTCCTACAAGAAAAGCTATCATACTTTCTTAATGATAATCCTACTCTTAAGCAATAACCAGGATATCACTCCCTTCCTTACAGAGTTTAGTTTTCTTTCTCTCTACCTAACTGTCTTTTAAAAGAATCCAAGAAATTCCAGTCTGGGAAGAGCACCTGGATCTGGAGTCTTTATATGTCACGCCTGAGAAAGTGTTGTAAATTCAGTCCTTAATGCATGTAAATAATCATAATCCATGGTACAAGTAATTCCTGTCATGTGCGTGAATAAGGGGGAAAGCATTATGCCCAAAGTGCTACCAGTGTTCCCTTTGGACTTGGGGGATGCATCAGCAAACATGAAAACCTAGTGAGCCAGCAAAATTCAGCTCTAATTGCTTTAATCAGCAGGCTTAAAACACAGTCAAATTGCCAGTGATATTCATGGCTCCACAGTCTACAGGCTTTTGCAGTGAATGTAAAATACTGACGCAGGGTCTGTGATGATTCACTTTTGCTACAAAGTCTTCTAAATACTTATGAGAGTAATTTCCAATGCAGCAGTAAATTTGAAGATCACATAACCTGTTTTTCTTCCAGAAACTTTTAGCAGTTTTATCATTCATTATTGTTACTGCAGTATGGACATATGGTCTTAATGTCTAGCAACTATAAATCCCGTGTTGTAAACTACCAATGCTTCCGAAGAGAAACAAAACCGGGGCCATGATTCAGTAAACAAATACAACTGACAGCAGTTTACATGAGTGTTTAATCCATATGCTTAAATATTAGATATGCATTTAATAGCACATTGAATTGGTGCTTAGCTTTGGCACAGGAAGCCTGCATGTCAGAGGCAATGTGTATTTCGTGAAAAGAAATGCAGGAAGAGTGGAATCATCATTCAGAACTGCAGAATCTCTTTAACGAGCCAGCATCGACTTCTAATGTTAAGATTTATTGAGTTAAGAGTTAAATGTCAACCAGCAAGGAAGAAAATGATCTAATTTTTCGAAGAATGATGAATCTCAATTTTTCTTTTTCTTAAATCAGAATTAAACAGAAGGGAAACAATGCATTTTTTTGGTACATAGCTTCACTACTGCAGTCATTCACGTGTGTGATGTAACTTTCCTTTTAAGTGCCAAAAAGCTGCTAATAAGGACTTTCTTCTTAAAATAAAACTGTAATAAGTGAAGAAAACCAGAAGTTTATTAAAAAATAATTATTTTTGTCACTGAGCAAAGAACCTAATAAGCAGGCAGATTACATTGCATAGGATTATTATCTCGTGAGCTTATTCTGGGTTAGGCCATAAAATTATTGCTTCATATATTAATATTTAATTGTCTTAGAAGACATAACCAATAGAAGTGTTACCATCTGGATTCTAACATTTCTCAAAGAATGCAATAAGAAATATAAACATTAACACTTCATACATCACAGAACTTTACTTGAGATGATATTAATTGTCAAGGAAATTTTTTTCTGTGCTGTTTGGAGTTTATGCATTCTTATGCTGAATAGATTCGAAAGTTTAAGTCTTATATGAACCCAGTTGTATGGTGAGAACTGTTTTCACTGTTTTCCATGCTTACCTGTTAGTATTTGTCAGCGTACAGGGTTTGTTGTGGGGTTTTTTTTGTGCTTTTTTGTTTGTTTGTTTTCTGTTTGGTTAGGGTTCTTTTGTTTTGGGTTTTGTTAGTTTCAGTTTTTGTTTGGTTGGTTTTGTTTGTTTGGTTTTTTTGCGGGGGTTTAGAGGTAATTTATCAATAAGCTGTACAATTTATGTTTCATTTCAACTGGGCTAGTGTTAACTGTACAAGAGTAAGACAGTAAATTGTAATGAAACATAGTTATGGCAAATCCTTAAGTCTTTTGAAAGAACATCTAAGTTTGTGTGAATACATGCTAAGCATCACAGTAACAATTAGTGTTAGGCTCAGCTGGTGAAAATGAGAAAAAAAAAAGTCAACTAATCTCTTAGTATAGTGAAAGGACATTAAACACTTCAGATAATTTTTATTTTTTTTCCTCAAGATTAGAACCATACTTGCTTTTGTATTTTGAAATCACATTGAATATTATGTCCAAGTCTAGAGGCAGGAGTGGTGAAGCTGCTACACATGGTAGGCTTTTGACAGGAAGAGCGTCCAAGGTCACAAAGGGGAGTTGTGGCAGTGACAATGTATCAGTGTTCTGCCCTGTAAGGGACACTGTGTTAATAAAGAGGAAAAAGCTTTTTGCTCTTGGTAGCTTTCAGGGGTAGCTAAAGGAAACAGTAACACGTTAAGCACTAATATGAGGGATAGTATCATTCTGTCCCGTGTGCCACATGGATGAATCAAGAAAGATGGAAAGGGAGCTTGAGCTGTCACGGTTCTTTCTGTTCCACTTCCCCCACCTCCCCTGCGGGCTCTGAAACACCCTGAGATCTAACGTGGACAGCAACTGACTGTTGTGCTAAAAGTAAAGGTTAAATGGACTCTGTAGAAACCAATCCAAGGGGTACAAGGCAGGGCAGAAGAGAAACTACTTCTGCATAGCTAAGGTGAGAAGTGAAAACTACATTCACCTGTTGTGAAGGGAAGTGACCTATGAGGAGGAAAAAGAGAAATGGGTACTTAAGTGGCAGGGAATTCACTGGCTGCATCTTAACATCAGTGGGTATCTTCAAAACATATTCTGCATATCAGTACCTTCCTTTTTTCTTTAACAGGAGTTCACAGGACCTACAGTCTTTGGCATGCTTGTTTCATGTCCTTTAACTGTTCCATTGCCAGGTGTTTGGGGCTGGGTTTTGTATTTTCCTGAGCAGTTTGGAGAAGGCACATGCTTTTCGGTTCTAATTCTTGAGTAACTCTGATAGGTTCATGTAAGTGGATGCCATGGCTTTTATGAGCTGCTGGGGTGCTTTGTCTTTTACTGTTCTACAGAAAGATGACTTTGAGGCACTTGTAGATTACTTTTTTTTAAATACTTTTTGGACACATTTCATGTTATATTTCATGTAGCTCATAATGATTTGTTGAATATACCCAGTCTAGCAGCATGCTGTCAGGTTAGAACATACTTGTAAATTGAGTTCCAGACCCTTAATTCCACTGACTGATACATACAGACTTCAGCTATTGTGAGTTTCCAAGTTAATTGTCTACCTGTTACAGCAGTGCTGAAATCTGAAGTTGTGCATACCAGCTGAACCTAGGTTTCTGGAAGCTACTTACAGCTGTTATGAATAAGACAGTAATATAACATGCTTGAAGGCCTTAGTAGGCCTGTCCTGCATGGTTTTGGTATAACAAAGCCATTCTTCTTTATTCCCTCTAGAAGAAATTGTGACTGTTCAGTGTATGGAAAATACTACTCCCTAAATGCAAATAATCTGGGAGGAGTTTTGGTAGATACGGGAAGGACAGAAGTGCAGCTAAAATGTTGTCATTACTCCCATTCAGCTAAGATTATGCTTAAACAGGGATATTTTTCTGACTGCAAGATGAGCTCAATCAGCTTGGGGGCTTCCTTTCATTCATATGAAATTAATTAATTATTTCATTCAATTAATCCAATTGTCTCCCAAGACCTCTGCAGTTAATGCTACAAAGATTTCCACCAAAAGAATATTCTTGCCACTTTTACAAGTAACAAATGAAGTTTGTCTATTGCTTCATTGTTGGTCTTTCTGTTGTGTGTGTCCCCCCCCAACTTGCCTTGGACAGCAAAAGCCATTTATGAACTATAGACTTCAAAAGTGACATTTTTTGCCTTTCTAAGAACACAGTGATCTCTGGAAAATTTGCTTCTGAAACCATTTTCATTTAACTTAGTACTTAGGTATGTTTGCCTAAAAATTTATTAAGGTATCTGGAAAAGTCTAAGGTATGTACTGCACACTGAGCTGTGTTATGTCCATAATTAGCTAGCAATTTAAGAACTTTTTTTTCTCTTTGGGGGGAAGAAAATGCTTAGACTTGTGTTTTATTTCAATGAAGCACCCTAGCTTATTGAAAACTGTTGCTGCTGCTTAGCACTTTAATGTCTGACATGTTTGCAGAAGCTGCATATGGATTTATAGCAAAAACACCCAAATAAGCGAAGAACAGATTAAAATCTATAAATGTGATGATGCATTTTAAAACATGTATAACAAGCTGCATTTTAAAATTATTTAATTTTCTCTTTCACTTCTATTGGCTGGATATCTGAGAATCCCTAGTGGGTGGTAATAACCAGCAGTTCTCCTTGAAATTTTTCTATAAAACATGGGTAAAAGTATCTGTCAAGGCTTTGCATGTCTCTTTTGTTATAGATCTGTGCAGCTTACTTTCGTTCATGTTCCTCTGTACATAAACTATTGCATATCCACTCTTTGCTAAATGAATCAAAAGAAGAATTTTAGCATTTTTTAATGTGATTAAACCATTCTGTTTCCCTGATGATCTTACTAGCTTTTTCCAGCTTATTTTCCACCCTGAGTCCATAATTCCTTAGTAATGTATTATCAGAATTGTGCACAGTGTTCCAAGGCCTACAATTGTTGCATTTCTGTTGGTAGTTTCCTGGCTTAGTCCTTCCTCATCTCTGCTTAAAATACTGTACATATCCAGGTTATTCTGAGGTTGTGCTACAGGAGGTGTTTGGAGTTACTGTGCAAGAACGTTACATTTAATGGTTTGTATTACACAAGTTCTCAGAGTTACCAGCTCTTCTGTGATAATCTGACCCTTTTAGTACTGGTGGCACCTATAATTTCATTTGCCCAGTTTTATTTTTCTAGACTGCACTCGAACACAAAGTCTCAAACTAATCCTCAAGAAAAAATATTTGTTTTGTATTGCCAGTCAAAATGTTTTTCTTTGTACGCACCCCATTGTCATCTTTGGTTTTGCAAGTTTACCTCAAGTTTTTGTGATGTGATTTTGAGTGGCAAGGATTGGGTTTTGGTGTTGTTATTTTAAACTGTATATCATAAAGGATGAAGTAGTAGCTTATTACACTTCCCTGATGAGAAGTCTGTTAGTTCTGAGGTCAAAGGAAGATTATCTCTTCTACCTCTGTTGCTTTAGGAGATGATGCAATGACCTATAGCACCCCAGCAGTACTATAAAGCTAATGCCATGTTATAAACAGTGCAAAACAATAATTCCTCAATTATTATGGTTTGCCCATTGACAAGGATACTAGGTTGATAGATAAGTTGGGTAATCATTGTAGTGTATATTGTAGTATTTGCATGTTGCTGATGGCTTGATTAACATTCCAGATTGTGAATACAATACAGAATTGATTTGTGGGCTTCCTGTTTTCTCATGGGCTGTTTGATTAAACTAAAAATTGGCTTTCTTGTGACTACTAATTCATGCTTTGTGGCTGGGAGATGAATAGTTTACACTTCATTAGTGAAGACCTTTAGGGAGGACTGTGAAAAGGGCAGTATTTCAAACAAAGTCCAAATGAAGAGCCATTAATTTGGGAGGCTGTGTATCCTTTCCTTCTAGAAATTTAAAGTTTCCATAGCAATACTGCTTCATATGGTAGGAATGGACAAACAGGCTTGAGGACCCATGCTAGAGATCTTTTTTTTCTATAATATGGGGTCATAAATTAAATGATTCAGTTAACTAATTTAATAGTACTTTGTTCCATCTGCAGTTGGGAGTATAGCTATTTGAGGGGAGGTTTTTACTGATTTAAAAAACAGCATGATGCTAAAGGTTGCAGTTTTACACAACACAGCCATAGGAAATAGAGGGGACAAGAGAAGAAAATATCATGTGCTTTTTGTAACCTAACAGTATCAGTAGTAGAGAGACTTGTTTACAAGGAAATTCCTGCTCCAGGAACTCTGTCTTCCATGGGAATAATGCTGTGTCTCTGGTCTGAAAGGAATGTGTATATAGATGGAAAAAAGTGTTTACTGTTCTGTGGCTGGCCAACTGAAAGAGAATGTGTTGGTTTTTTAAAGAAAGATTATAATTTCCAAAACATAGACAAAAATAATTGAATTTGGAAAATTAGATTTGGTTCTTTCAAAAATCACATTGCTTTATTGAAATTCTCTGTAAAACCCTGAATTAAGTAAAACCACCCCCAACTAAGTCCTGCATTTAAAATTTAAATATAATTCAGAATGTTTAGCAGCAAGTATGCAAGTCCTTGAATAAATTAACTGATTTCAGAGATTTTGATGTTTGATTTTTATTAAAAATATTTGATTTTTATTAAAAATGTTTTCACTTTTGAGCGGTCAACAAAACTTTGATTGACAGTACTAGAATTTCACTGCTTTGAACACCTTCTCTTATTTTAGCTGGGGAAGATATATTTATGGTAAATGCTTATAAACTTTTTATTCTTCCAGACGGGGAAAAAACCCTCAAGTTTCTAAAAGTGTTTTAAAGACCAATGTCTTAATTGAATCAATGTCGAATCCACCTCTTATAGAGGAAAAATAAACCCATGCTTGTCTTCTCGTACAGATTCTGGGCAATAAAAATGGCCATGATTTAATTGTCCTTCTTGCAAAGAAAGACTAAGTTTGAATGGGAATATTACCCACCCAGATTCAGACTTCAGAGGTTAGTACTGTATTTTGAAATGAAATACACATAAGATTCAGCAAACACCTAAACATGCTTAGGAGCAGGATGATCCTATGCTATTTATTGGAGACAAAAAGCACTAGGGAACTCACAAAGGAACACATCCTGAAAATATGGTTTGTCCAGCTCAAATGTCTTAGTTCTTACATTTTGCAGAGAAACAGACTGAGTAGTCTGCTAAGTGGTGGAGCATAGGGGAGTTTCTGGATTCTATGGCCTGTGAAAACATGAAGGTGAAGAGTGTGTTTCTGAATATTTCCTGTCAGCTTAGGCTTGTGTTGTCAGAGAATTCACAAAACTGCAGGTAAAGAGCTCCAGGGATTAATTACAACCTGGAAAGACAAAACAAAGGTTCTATAATGGTAGCTCCCTGCCATTCTACTGCTGTATCTCAGTGTTGCTGTCTTTCAGTACTGAAAGGGGGCCTACAAGAAAGATGGGGACAATCTTTTCAGCATGGCCTGTGGTGACAGCACAAGGGGTGATGGCTTTAAACTAAAATAGGGGAGAATTTGACTGGATAGAAGTTTTTTACACTGAGGTTGGTGAAACATGGGAGCAGGCTGCCCAGAGAGGTGGCAGATGCCCCATCCCAGGAAACATTTGGGTCTTTGAGCAACCTGATCTAGATGAAGATATCTGAGGTGGGTGCCCTGGTGACAGAGGATACAGAGAAGGTGGAGTTACTGAATGCCTTCTTTGTCTCTGTCTATACTGTTGGAGAACATCCTCGAGAGCCCAAGACCACTGAGGCCCCAGAGGAAGTCAGGGTAGAGGAGGAGACTTCTTTGGTTGATGAGGACTGGGTTAGGGATCAGCTGAGCCATCTGGATGTGCACAAGTCCATGGGCACTGATGGGATGCACCCACGAGCAGAGCTGGTGGTAGCTGGCAAGAGTCATTGCTAGACCATTCTCCATAATCTTTAGTAAGTCATGGAGAACAGGAGAGGTGCTTGAGGACTGAAAGAAAGCAAATGTCACTGGAAGAAAGCAAATGTCACTCCAGCCTTCAAAAAGGGCAAGAAGGAGGACCATGTAACTACAGAGCAGTCAGCCTCACCTCCATCCTTGGAAAGGTGATGGAACAGCTTATCCTTGGTGCTGTTTCAAGGCATATCAAGGACAAGGGGGTCATCAGGAGAAGTCAGCATGGTTTTACCAAGGGGAAGTCATGTTTGACCAACCTGATAGCCTTCTATGAACAAATAACGAGGTGGATAGATGATGGTAGTGCAGTGGATGTGGTCTATCTTGATTTCAGTAAAGCATTTGACACAGTCTCCCATAGCATCCTCGCAGCTAAACTGAGGAAGTGTGGTCTGGATGATTCAGTAGGGAGGTGGATTGTGAACTGGTTGAAGGAAAGAAGCCAGAGAGTTGTGGTCAATTGGGTAGAGTCTAGTTCGAGGCATCTATCTAGTGGAGTCCCTCAAGGGCCAGTACTGGGACTAGTACTATTCAATAATTCATCAACAACTTGGATGAGGGAATAGAGTGCACTGTCAGCAAGTTTGCTGATGACACAAAACTGGGAGGAGTGGCTGACACACCAGAAGGCTGTGCTGCCATCCAGAGAGACCTAGACAGACTGGAGAGTTGGGCAGGGAAAAATCTAATCAAATGAAATTCGGTAAGGGCAAGTGTAAAGTGCTGCATATGGGGAAGAACAACCCCATGTACAGCACAGGTCAGGGGCTAATCTGTTATAGGGCAGCTCTGGGGAAGAGGACCTGGGAGTTCTAGTGGACAAGAGGATGACCATGAGCCAACAATGAACCCTTGTGGCTAAGAAGGCCAATGGCATCCTGGGATGCATTAGGATAAGAGAGGTTGCCCTCCCCATCTACTCTGTGCTGGTAGGCCTCGTCTGGAGTACTGTGTCCAGTTCTGGGCTCCCCAGTTCAAGAAGGACAAGGAACTATTGAAGAGGATCCAGCACAAGGCCACTAAGATGATTAGGGGCCTGGAGCACATACTGTATGAAGAAAGGCTGAGAGATCTGGGTCTGTTTAGCTTGGAGAAGAAGAAACTGGAGAAGAAGAGGGGGGGATTTTATCAGTGTTTATAAATAAAGGGTGGGTGTCAGAAAGATGGGGCCAGGCTCTTCTCAGTGGTGACCAGTGACAGCACTAGGGGCAATAGCCATAAACTAGAAAACAGGAGGTTCAACCTCAGCATGAGGAAATACTTCTTCACTGTGAGAGTAACGAGCACTGGAGCAGGTTGCCCAGAGATGTGGTAAAAACTGTCTCTGGACTTTCAAAAGCTGCCTGGCCTTGTGTGATCTACTCTAGGCAATCCTGCTCTGGCAGGCGGGTTGGAGTAGATGATCTTTAGAGAGGTCCCTTCCAACTCCTACCATTCTGTAATTCTGTAACGGAAGGACTTGATGATCTTAAAGGTCTTTTTCAACTACAATGATTCTGTAAATACAAGGAAAAAGTTCTTTACTTTAAGGGTGACAGAGAACTGGAACAGGCTGCCCAGAGATACTATAGAGCCTTTTTCTCTGGAGATACTCAAAATGTGCCTGGACATGTTCCTCTGTAACCTGCCTTAGGTGAACCTGCTTTACCAGGGAGATTGGTCTCTGGAAGTCCTTTCTAACCCCTACTATTCTTTGATTCTGTGAATTTCTCCTCTGTAGTCTGACCAAAGTACAGCAGTAAAAAGGAGCTAGTGTTTTCCACAATCTCTTAAGAGCCAGTCATATAAAATGCAAAAAGATATCTATGAGGTTTTTGAAAAGTGTTTGAGGCTAAATCCCTTCAGGCCTGGACAATCAAATTGTTAGTCTTAAAGTATTAGTCTTAATTAAAATCCAAGTGAAGGAGACCCAGCATGGGATAACAATCTCATATGTATTCTTGTACATCCTGTTCTGAAAATTATGTCGTTATGAGAATAACTAAGCCTGGTTAGATTCAGGTTAGTGTGAATAGTTAGGGCAGGAGTTAGCAGGGCTCATTGATAGAGCTTTAAACTAGTTTTGAAGGGGGAAGGGCGTACAACTGGGCCTGCTATGAGTAAGCCCAAGAGAAGCATGCCAGGGCTTACAGGATGGTATGATAGTGAGGACTCTTGTTTTGTCCTCTCAGTGGACACAAGAGACAGGCATGTATGCCTAATGAGAAATGAAGAGGTAGGGCCAGTTGTTGATGGTTTAGAAATCAGGGAAATATCTGAGATGTACCTGGTAGGAAATGAGACCCACACTCACAAAAAGGTGCTGGGATCATCAGCTCATCTGAAGTGCATCTATACCAATGCATGGAGTATGCGCAACAAAGAGGATAATCTTGAAGCCATGATGAAACAGGAAAAATATGACATAGTGGCCACCACAGAAACGTGGTAGAATGCCTCATACAACTGGAGTGCCACAGTTGATGGCTACAAGCTCTTTAGAAGGGATAGACAGGGAAGAAGAGGTGGTGGGGTGGCCCTGTATGTTAGGCATTGTTATGAATGTTGAAAACTTAAGTATATTGATGACAAGGTTGAGTGTGTTTGGATCAGGTTAAGGGGAAGGGCCAATATAGCTGATATTGCTGTGGATGTCTGCTATAGACCTCCCAACCAGAGCAATGAGTTAGATGAAATATTCTATAAGCACTTAGGAGAAATCTCAAGGTCACTTGTTATTGTTCTTACGGGGGACTTCAACTGCCCAGGTATCTGCTGGAAATACAATACAGCACAGAGGGAAAAATCCAGGAGGTTCCTAGAATGTGTAGGGGACAACTTCCTCACACAGCTGGTAAGTGAACCGACCAGGGAAGGTGCCCAGCTGGACCTCTTGTTTGCAAGCAGAGAAGGACCAGTGGAGGATGTGGCAGTTGGAGGCCATCTGGGGCATACTGACCATGAAATGATTAAGTTCTCTGTTCTTAGAGACGTTGACTTTCGAAGGGCAAACTTTGACTCGTTTCAGAGGTTACTTGATAGAGTCCCTTGGGAGTAAGTTTTGAGGGGTGTAAGAATCCAGGAAG
>WTSP01001913.1:30727-80785 GCA_025331215.1 Actenoides lindsayi | reverse complement strand
CCCCCCCCCGCCCCCCCCCCCCCCCCCCCCCCCAGACTCTGCCTCTTCAGTAGGGTGACTGCGATGCTCAGGAGGGTCCAGCTTCTGGAGAGATGGCACTTTTGGTGTCACCCCGCAGAGGCTGACATGGGACAGCCCAGGATCCTGCCGCAGCCAGGCAGGTGTGCGGGTGACACGTGCTTGGCCTGGTACTTGTGTGTGCGTGTGCAGGCCTGTGCGGTTCTTCTGCTAGCGCTGGCCTTGCTCTCCCACCCCCCGGGTCCGGGCTGGGAGGTGCAGAGAGCTGAGCAGGGGAGGGGATGGGACAGTGAGCGAGCTGTTGGGGTGGAAAAACACTGGGCAGTGCCTGCAGCTTGCTGGGTGCCCCTTGCCACGTTGGTGCCTCTGATGTGGGTGCTCCAGCACCCGTGGTTGGGGCTGGGGGATTTCTCCTCCTTCGTGTGACCGTGACAGTGACCGACCCTGTGCGCTGGAGCGAGGGTCTCGGCTGCAAATCCAGGTGCTGGAGCCCGTTTACCTGCTCCAAACGGCTAAGCGGGGTATTGAGCAGGCACTGCCTGCTCCCCTACCCCCAGACACGAGCACCACCCCAGAGCCTGGGCCAAGGGCTTGGTGGGGGGGCTCCAGTTCCTCCCGCTCTTTCCCCACTGCCCTGTTTACTCTGGGCGGCTGATTTCTATCCCCGCGAGTTATGCAAAGGCAGCCGCTAATGTAAACGCTGCGGAAAGCCCTGGATCCGCTCCCGCCACCGCTTTCCCAGAACTGTACCAGATGAAGGGTTATTTTCTCGGGTCGGGAGGGTTGCAAAAACGACCCCTAAAAACATTCCACCCTCCCCATTCCCTCTGCCTTCTACCCGCCCTCGGTGCGGGGCTTTCCCTCCCATCCCCGGCGAGGTGCCGCCGGAGGAGGAGGAGGAGGGAGGCGGGACGGGGGCCTCTTGTCGTAGTCGTCCCCCGTCCCCCCCCCCCCCGCCCCGTCCCAGTCCTGCCCCCGGCCCGGCCGCCGCTGCCCAATCGGTGCGGCGGGGCCGGCGCTGCGGCGCCATTAAAGCGGCGGCGGGCACGGCCCCGGGAGCCGAGCGTGGGAGCCCCGCGCCCGCCCGCAGCCCCCCGCCACCGGAGCCCAGGTAACGGCCCTGCGGGAAGGGGGGGGGAATCCCGGCCATCCAGCCAGCCATCCAGCTATCCCCGCCGCAGCCCCTCATGGTGGTGGGGAGGGGGGGTGCTTCCCGGCGGCTGTTTGGCAGCTGGCGGACGGACCTTGTAGGGGAAAATTCCTGCTTCGGTTTTGGTTTGTTTTTTTTTGGTTTTTTTTTTGTGGGTGGGTAGAGAGGCAGCTCGAGTTTTCTCTTGAAAAACAGATGCTCTTGGCAGTTTGGTTTGGTTTTTCTTTGGAAGGCTCTTTAGCTGCTGGCTGAAACACGCGCGGTTTCCCTCCCTTGCCAGGAGATGTCCGCGGGGGTGACGCTTCTCGCGGTGGAGCGGGGCGAGCGGAGTCCCCCCCGGGGCGACTGGAGTCCCCTCCGGGGCGAGCGGAGTCCCCCCACCGGGGCGAGCGCGCAGGGGCCTCACCAGAACACGGTGGGCTGGAGAGGGCTGGTCCGGGCAGCATCAGCCTCCCTGCAGTGGGGTGTAGGGTTGTTGGTGTGGCTTTCCATGGTATTTGGAGTTTTCAAATAACCGTAGTTTCTGAGCTTCTGCTAAAGCTCGTGGGACCCGTCTGCTGTGGTTCCGGGCTGGTTATCCCTAGAGAGCCCAGCTCCACGCTGTGCTGGGCTTGCTGGGATGCTGTAGCTCTCTCCCCATCTGGGACCAGACCCCCTTCATCCTTCTCACTGCTTCCTGGAGGCCACTGCCTGGGTTCCTCAGGGGTTCCTCGGGTTGCGTGTTGCTCTCCTTTGCCCTAGACAAGGCTTGTCTAGCTGCAGACCAGCTGATCAGAGAAGGCAGCTGGGGCAGGCCAGACCCCCTCGCTGAAGCAGGTATATTGAGAAAGCCTTAGTTCAGCTTTCCTTGTTCCCAGAGCAGTGGTGGGTGGAGATCTAAAGCTCATACAGGGCTGAGGAGCACTTTTGAAGCCTGTTGCTTGGTGGATAAGACCCAGTTTATTGGCAGGATGTGGGCAGGCGTTTGAGTATTAGATACTTTGAAGGCATCACTTCTGGAGTAGGGCTTTCCTAGCTGCCTGCCTCTGCCTGTGCTGCCCTGTTTTCTGTCCCCAGAACGTCATGGGACTGCTGGAGAGGTCAACTGGCTGAGTGGCTCAGCTGTCTCAGCTGGGGGGGGTGTGAAAAAACCCAGGAGCACAGAGAAGGGCTCACAGTTGGGGTTGTTTTTTTGTATCCTCCCCGCAGGAACCCCTTCGTCCGGTCTGCAGCCATGGCCACCTCGGCGAGCTCCCAGCTGAGCAAAGCCATCAAGCACATGTACATGAAGTTGCCACAGGGGGAGAAGGTCCAAGCCATGTACATCTGGATTGATGGGACAGGGGAGCACCTCCGCTGCAAAACCCGCACGCTGGACCACGAGCCCAAGAGCATTGAAGGTGAGAGGGCAGGTGGAGGATTTGCAGCCCCTCACTGGGTGGAAAAAGCAGCTGTGCTTGGCTGCTCTGAAGCAAAGATGCCATTTCTCCCTTTTCATGGCAGAAGGATGGTATTGGGGGAAGACATCCCCCCCCTTTCCAGTTACCTTTTTCCCCAGTTCCCCCAGGGGAATGTTGCCAGCTCTCCAGATGTGTAGTTTCAGTGAGATGCCTGGGGCTGGGAGCCTGTCCCGGGTGCTGCCCCCGGTTGCGGAGGGGGCTGTTGGCAAGGGCTGGGGGCTGTTGGCAGGGGCTGGGTGGCCCATTGACTCCCGAGTACTCATTTTGGCCGGAAGTAGTTTGGCAGAAGAAAGTGGAGGGAAAGAATGGAGCTATCCGGTGTAATTAAGAGCTTGTGTCCCTCAGAACAAACAGTTCCAGCTTACACAATAATAGCATTAGGATTTTCCCCAGGTTGCCATGGTGCTGGCTGGAGACAGTTATGAAATGAAAATACTGTGTGTGACTGAGCAGAATTCTTGCTTTTTTTTTTTTTTTCCCCCCTCTCTCCTTTCTCCTTTTCCCTCTAAGGGAGTGGTTGGCACAGCTCTTTTCAAATCTTTCTGTTTCCCATCCTCCTGCTATTCCCCCCAGGATATGGAGGAGATAACATTGCCCGGGTGGAGTTCACTGCTGTGCTTTGACCTGGAGGGCAGTGCATAGCTAGGAGGGGTGGGTGAGGGGGCCAAGCTGGCCCTACTGCTTCTCCATATGAGGTTCCACCTACATGTGATTTGCTTTCCCACCTTCTCCAGGCCGTGTAACATAGACAAGGGTGTTTCACGGCTCCTTTTGTTCCTGCGGTTTGAAGGTGTTTCGTGCTCTGCCCTCTTCCAGCTTGCCCAGCCACCTCTGTGAGGAGACAGGGTGTTCTGCTCATCCCCATGGTTGTTGCGACATGGGAAATGTCCTCAGTGCTGCTCTGTTCACTGGGGCTTGGCCAGCAGCCCAGATCCTTGTGTTTCCCAGAATGGCTGGGGAGTTGCTCTCCCCTGTTTTTCGCTTGTTTTGGTTTGTGTGGGGTTTTTTTCTGTTGTTGTTTTTGGGTGCTTGTGGTTGTGTGTTTTTTTCTTCCCCCATTTGGAACAAAATCAGCTGAGCTGAGATTAAACCTATTGTAGGCCTGTGCTCTAGAACTGTCTTCACCTCTGTAATACTGGAGAGTGGTGGGGAGCTCATCCTCCTGGTGACCAGCGACCCTGGGTCAATGTGGCTCATTCCTTTCTCTGTTCCAGATCTCCCCGAGTGGAATTTTGATGGCTCCAGCACCTTCCAGTCTGAAGGATCCAACAGTGACATGTACCTGCGACCTGCTGCCATGTTTCGGGACCCTTTTCGCAAGGATCCCAATAAATTAGTTCTCTGCGAGGTCTTCAAATACAACCGCCAGTCTGCAGGTGAGTGGACCTTCTCCTGGTGGAGGTGGTCTTTCTGAGGAGGGGAAAGGGAGACCTGTCCAAATGCTGTTCATGCCCTTAGCATCACTCACTGTACAAAAAAAAAATGCTTGCCCTGAAAGTTCACATGCAAACAAGGTGCTTGTGGTGGAGAAGGGACAGGACCTGGGGTTCTTCACCAGTTCTGCCGGGGCTTTACACTGTAAATAAAGTGGAAATGGGGAATGGAAGGAGAGAAGCTAATAACCCTCCTCTTGCTTTTCTGTTCTAGAGTCAAATCTCCGACACACTTGCAGGCGGATTATGGATATGGTGTCCAACCAGCACCCCTGGTTTGGGATGGAGCAAGAGTACACTCTTCTGGGGACGGATGGACATCCATTTGGCTGGCCTTCCAATGGGTTCCCTGGACCCCAAGGTAATCTTTCTTTAGTTTGTGTGGGACCAGCTTAGAGGCGTGTGAACTGTAATCCTTGTGATTGCAGGTGAGCTGAAAGTTTCAAGGTGTTTCTAGACCTGAATGTGGACAATAGCAACAAGGATATCGGCAAAAACTAACCCATGAGATGAAGATCATTACAGAAAGACTAAAGTGGTGATTGGCCGCATCCAAACTTGCCGCTTGGTTTGTTAGCCTGCGGGTGACTTAAACTCATGCCCAGCATGACAGATTACAAGCCCAGACTATCAGAAGGACTCATTCTCCATCAGTATTCTGCTAGCGTGTCCATGAAAAATTGATTTTGTGGCTTTTCCACGTATCCCAAGATTTTTGGAGAGTTCTCCTCTGTGTATGCTCTGTCTTCACTGAGATTGAGCCTTTTTTCCTTCCGGAAACTCATGTTCCCCTTGTTGTTCACCTGTGCCATTGCAGGTCCATACTACTGTGGTGTAGGGGCAGACAAAGCCTATGGCAGAGACATTGTGGAGGCCCACTACCGAGCATGCCTTTATGCTGGTGTGAAAATCGGAGGAACCAATGCAGAAGTGATGCCAGCCCAGGTAAATTGTTTTGTGTTCCTCTGGGAATGAGGTACTAGAGAAGAGTCCCAGGCAGCGGGAGCGTTTGGCTCTGAGCTGTGTAATTTTGTCAATGATGAAGGCATAAAGGGGTGGGAAGTGCCTCACAGCGAATGTCTCTGCACCACTGAGCCAGTGACTCCTCCTCCTTGTAGTGGGAGTTCCAAGTGGGGCCATGCGAAGGGATTGAGATGGGGGATCACCTCTGGATTGCACGCTTCATCCTTCATCGGGTGTGTGAAGACTTTGGTGTCATTGTGTCCTTTGATCCCAAACCCATCCCTGGGAACTGGAATGGTGCTGGCTGTCACACCAACTTCAGCACCAAGAACATGAGGGAAGATGGAGGTCTCAAGTAAGTTGTTTTGGGTTTTTTTTTTTGAGACGGGCCAATAGCATCTGTTTACTAGGCTGGACTTGGTTAGTAGCAGCAAGGTTTTTGCAGAGCTTTTGATGACGTGGGAGATGTTACTTTGGTGCTTGGCATGTGTGTTTGAGCCTTTCCTCTGGATATAGATATTTATTTTTTTTTATTTTGTATAATGTTATATTCCTGTCTTGGTGCTGGGTGGGTAATTCAGCCAGCAGTACAGCTCCATCAGTGTCAATGGAAGCATCAGTGGCCAAGATGTAGCTATTTGTCCAGCTCTTAATCAGCCAGCGCTGCAAACCAACAAATTAACTCAGCATAAACCTCTTTTTATATAACCACGATGAAAGAGAAAGGCCGTTTGCTTCTGTCCAGGCCAGGCTGTGGCAGCTAATACCGTGTTTACTTAAACAACAAGAGCCTGGAAATGTAAAACCCGCGTTTCATTTTGGGACTGATGTGCTAAGTGCCGCAGGGACTTGAAAGCACTGGGTTGCAGTGGAGCTCTGTGAAGGGATTCCTCCTGGCAGCTGTGTTTTCATGCCTTAATCTTAGTGATACCCTGAGATAAGAGCCAAGCTGCGACTGCATGAACTTGCTGAATAGAAGCTTGTGTGTTAAGAAATCTCTGAGAGCAGGTTCTGCAGGGTAATGTGTCTGTGGCATTTTGCCGAGGGTCAGACTGGTGATGTCCCACAGACAGCGCTCCCGAGGGACCCTCTCGGGCCATGGGGATCTTTTTTTGAAGACCCAGCCTGGGTCAGCAGTAGGAGTGAAGAGAAGCCCTGTGTTGAGATGATCACAAAAATGGGCCGTAGGGCATTAGGCTTCATGGTGAAGTGGCTTGGGAACAGCGACAAATCTGCCGCGGCTTGGATGTGACGGTCAAGAGCGGCTCAGCTGGCATCAGACACCATCAGACACTCACTGTCTCTTCCCCTATTCCTTGCCCCATTTGCAGGCACATTGAAGAGGCCATCGAGAAGCTGAGCAAGCGTCACCAGTACCACATCCGTGCCTACGACCCCAAAGGGGGGCTGGACAATGCCAGGCGCCTGACGGGTTTCCACGAGACCTCCAACATCCACGAGTTCTCCGCTGGCGTGGCCAACCGCGGTGCCAGCATCCGCATCCCCAGGAACGTGGGCCATGAGAAGAAGGGCTACTTCGAGGACCGCCGGCCCTCCGCCAACTGTGATCCCTACGCCGTGACAGAGGCCCTTGTCCGCACGTGTCTCCTCAACGAAACCGGAGACGAGCCTTTTGAGTACAAGAACTAAGCAGACTGCGCCCACAGACACCGCCTTCCCCTCGCGCTTCCTGCACCCCTAAACTTCCCTTCTAGATGTAATCCCGAGGGTACAAGATAACATGTTTCGTGTCTCAGTAACTCTTGTTGTCTTGAGGTGGGGAGGAGGGCAAATTTAGTTTTATCGATGTCTGTTTGTCATTGACTCTTCAGAAGATGAGAGGAGGAGAGGATGTTAGAGAACTTTTAACCACTGTTTTATTTTTATTTTTTTTTTTGTCTAATTCATGTGTACAACCTGATGGGATCCGGTGGCTTCCAGGGACAGACGGCACACACAAAAAGCCAGTAGGCGAGCGGAAAGCTTAAAGCTACAGCTGACTTCCCCAGGAGTCACGTATGGGGTGTTAGCCCCACTGCTGTCTTACCTGCAGACTAATGGTTCTCTAAGGTTGGTGCCCTTCTGGGAGAGGGGAAGACAAGAGCTGTGATGGAGCCCTGTGTGCTCCTGCCTGTGGGGTGTGATGGGGAGATCTTCATCCTCTGGCCGCTCTGAGGCTTCTGGGAATCTTCTGGTGTTGAGCTCAGCATAGGAGCATTGAGGAGAACTCCTGGTTCTGTCACTGGAAGTCACCTGGTCTCTGGCTCATAACACAGAGTGAAGTAGTATTTTTCTATTTAAATATAAAAACAAACAACAACAAAAAAAAAGTATATATGAAAGCGTTTTGTTTTTTAAAAAAAATAAAAGAGATGACGTTCCAACGACTCACCCGGCTAGAGCAGGCAGAGCTCCTGTCAGTTGGGCCTCCAGATGGGACTGAGGGTGAGCTTGGAGGGCTTGGTGGACGAGATTCGGATGAGATTCCTTTCAGGGTGGAGTTTGCAGGAGGCATTTCCCAGACCTGGGAAGCCAGCAGAGGCATTTGTTGCTGTAACTCGAGCGGCCGTGATGCGCTCGCGAGCGTGTGGATCAACGGGAGGGCAAGTGTCCTGAACCAAGAGTTGACTGGTCAACTTCACCGTGTTCTGGACAGAGCTGTGGGTGTTGGTGTTTTACCTTTCCGGTGGGGCTAGCATGTCACTAAAGCAGGGCTTTTGATAAAGGAAAAAAAAACAAAGTTCTAGGTTTTTTTTGTTGTTTTTCTTTTTTAAATAATGTTCTTAGTTTCTAAAACTGACTGGTTTTACAGAGACCACTGATGTCACTGTTGTATCCTGGCTCTCCAGCGATCTTGGGGGGCTAGGAGAAGGGAGAGGCCACCAGTCCCTCCCAGCCAGCTCTGGCACCTCCCAACTCGTGCTGGGGGGGTTCAAACGTTCCGGGATTTTACACTTGGGTATCTTAGATGATGCCAGTTATTCCGCTGCATTTGGAGTTCTTTGGAATAGGTTTTTGTTTGTTTTGGTTTTTTTTTTGTTTTGTTGTTTTGTTGTTTTTTTTTTTTATAATAAAAAAAGAGAAAAAGAACAAAACTTTAATTCCGACTTCTGCCTCCTTTCTGTGATTCATCCTGGCAGCTTCCTTTGTTATGTGTATTGCCTTCACCATTTGAAGGGGATTTGACCCTGATAGGGGGTAGGCTTTGGCTTTTCATTTGTGGGGTGTGGGTTTTCTTGGGGTGCAAGGGTCTTGCAGTCCGTGTGTGCTCTCTAGAAACTGGGGTTTTGTAGGTGGCTGTTGATTATCCAGTAAGTGACAGTCCAGCTGTAACTGGAGTGGAGTTATTTTGGTATGGGAAAGGGACTAGGCTTGTGAATGACCATAGGGAGGGTTATGGGGTAATTACAGGTGTTTGTGCATCTCCCCAGTCTCCTCCAAACAAGTTCTACAGGATGTAAAAATTCCACGGAAAATCCCAGCAAAATTAATAAAAAAAGGGGTTTAGATGTTTTAACCATTCCCCCCTTAAACCTTCATTAACCACACAGGAGGTGGTTCCAGCCATCACATTTTTGTCGACCAAGTGGTCTTTTTTATCTCCCTTCTGGGGAACATTCAAGGCAGCATCTTCCTTGACAGAGTCCCCAAATTATTCCTTTGTATCTGTGTGGGGTGGAGTGTCACTGGAGCAGAAGCAAAGTGATTGCCATGTCCTTTCCTCCAATTGTGATGTGACCACAAGGACTTTGGGCTCTGTCTGGGCTGGAGCAGGGGCTGGAACAGGGGTATCGCAGCCAGAAGAAACCCACACGGCTCTGGAGTAGGGGTTTTCTGTTGATTTGGGGCAGGGCAGCTACTATTCTGAGAATGAGACATGGTAATACTTTTTTTGAGATTCCTGTACCTCCAAACACTATGCATCCTTGAGACTGGAGCTCTGTCCCTCCAGAGATGTTTTTTTTCCTGGGAAATGTAGGAATTGGGGAAAAAGGGGGTATGGTTTTGATCACCAAGCATCACCAGCAGTCAAGGTAGTAGCTGATGGGCAGCCAGGTTTCGTCCTGGGGCTATCAGCATCGCCCTGTGCCTCCAGACCCTCATCAATAGGGAGAGATGGAGTACCATTTGGGTGTCCCTGCAGAGGATGCCATCTCCAGGCTGGCCATCAGGGTGATAACAGGAGCAGGCATCAGTCCTTTGCTTCTCCAACTGCCTTGAACATGAATTTAGGACAGGCGCTTGATGCTTATGCTTGATGCTGCTTCTTGTTCTCAGCTGAGAAAGCATTTATCCACTCACTTCACAATTACCCAACTGAAAACAAGGTCAAAACAACATTGTGCTGGGAAATGGCTTTTCAGATGATTATTAAAAATATATGTTGAAAAAATACCTATATTATAATGAGTTAGAAGAAAAAAAATAATCCCTTCTTTCCTCTGGACATTGTTTTCTGACTTTTTGCCTGAAGCCTCCTGGCCGAGTCAACTTTGCAGTTACCTAATCACCATTTTCAAACTACGCAGGGTAGAGAGCAGGCCTCCTCTTAAGGCTGTGGAGCTCTTGCAAATTGAGCCTGAAACCTTAAGAAGCCGATTTTACTGCTTTTATATTTATATAAAACATTTTGACTTCTAATCTTAGCCTCTCGGGATGAAGCAAATCCCCTTGCTCTGTTCACTCACACATCCTTAAAACCATACAGAGACGTTCACTGAATACAAGAAAATGCAAGTCTAGGTCCCAAAGGGTGTGCTGGGCACATCAGAGCATCAGGAACAGCTCCCAGTGAAGCAGTCAAAAATAGCACGAGCTTTTTGAAGTGCCTGTTGGTTGTGCTCCCTTTTAATCAAACACCAGCTTAGGAGACGAGGCCACTCCAACACGATTAATAGATCTGCTCACATGCCAGGCTTGTTCCCCGTAACTGAATTTTCAGGCAATCAAAATAAGATTAGCCACAGCTCCCTTCAAATATAGCCTGCAGCAGGCGAGCTAATCAAGATCACACTTGCAGAGCCTTTTAACACTGGGCTGTGCCAGCCCAATCACTGTGAGGACAGGAGGGTTTTTCCTCCTCCTGAGGAGAATCAGATGTGACTGGTTGGATTTCTTCTACCCCCCTCACGGATTCAGAGTACCCTGATGCTGCTCCAGTATCCACATGCCACTTCCCTTATTTCTTATTTGGTGTTTTTTACTACTACTTGCTCTTTCTAGGTTATCCTTTTCGGTGGACCAGCCTTCCCATCCTTATGCTGCCTCTGGCTGTGATCACCCTCCCTGACCACAGCTTCTGCAGGAGAAATCAGCTGGTCTTAGGTGGGTAAGGTTTTGCTGAGCTGTCTTTCAGATTCTGTTAGCTGGGAGGGGGAGAAAGAAAGGTACTTCTTGCTGTTGCTAGGCAAAATCGTTTTTCTTTCTCTGAGTCTATGTTTTTCCCTTTTCCTGGGATGTTGATATTGGCCCGTGTGACTGTCCTGCATCTCTTTCTGCCTGGGGAGGATGGAAAGGGATGGTCCCAGGAATGGAACCAGACACAGACTGCTGAGGGAGTGATTTGCAGAGTTCTGCAAGAGCTTCTGTTTGTGCTTAAACCTCAAGTTATCAGAGCAGCACTGCTTTGCTCCTTTGAAACGCCTCCTGGAGATCCAGCAGCTCCTCCAATGGGGTGTTCAGAGAAGTCCCAGCTGAGATCTGCACTTGTTCTTCATTTCCTGCATTGTGAGCTGCTGCAGAGCCATAGAAGAGAGGCTGGAGGTCATTTGGCCTCTTGAAGGAGGCCAGGGTGTGCTCTGGAAAGGTTCTGGAGCCCAGACCCCTGGGAACAGGTCAAGTGTGGCAGGTTGGTAGTTTCTTGTGTGACTCAGATGAGAGAGGTGGTGGAGCCAGCAGGGGAATCCTGCTATCACAGACTTTAGTAATTCATCTGAGCTGGGATTTTATCCCAATTGTTCAGTTACTGATTAAACCGAGGACAGCCACTTAGAAACAAGTGGGAGCTCTTGACAGGGAAGATCTCCTTAGGTCTGCCTGGCTTCTCCAGCCAGCTGGAAGCAGGGTCAGACCTGAGGTGGCTTGTGAGTGGGTCTTGCACTTAGGAGGGCGTTTTCCTGACTCTTCATCTGGGACTGGCCACCTATGTGCAATGCCTGGTTTCACCATGCTGGCTCTTGTGGCTTTTGAATTAGATCCTGACTCTCTTTGCTTGCTGGTAAAGAGACCAGCCTGTCTGTAGGATCTGCAGTTTGGACAGATAAATAGCTTTTCCTGAGGTCATGTAGATCATGGGGGATATCAGTCACTGAGTAATGACCCATCTGGATGCCTGGAGGTGTCACTTGTTAACTGCCTGGTTCATGAGGAAATGGTGATGTCAGTTTGCTCTTTGTGACTCTGCTCTGAGCCAGCGCTGGTGTTTTGGGACTGTCCCCCTCTCTTGTGCAATGACTTTCGATGACAACATGCAGAGCAGATGACAACATTCATAGAAGGGCTCTGAGCAGACCAAATCGTCCCGGTCTCCAGGGTTTCCATTCCCAGTGGGAGATGATGTGGATTGGAGCCTCTCCCAGCTGCTCCTGGAGGTATCTGGTCTGTGTTCAGAATGAACGAGATCTGGGGCTGGGTGCTTCTTGCAGGTTAGCCTCCCAAACCTTGTGGCCTTGCACACAGAGCGTGCATGGGTTGACATCAATGAGAACCTGCCTGGCTAGGGAGAAATACAGGATCAGAGGAGGAAATTAGGGGGAAAATCCATATTCTGTGACTCCATAATGAAGCACCAGGGCTGCAGCTCTTCACAGTCTTGTAGGACGACTAAGCCCTTTGCCTCTCCTAAGCCTTCTCCCTCGGTGCTCCTTTCCTTCCCTTCCCTGGTGAGATGGTGCAAGAGTGCTGCGTGGGCTGGGGTAGTGGTTCAGGGGGGCAGCTAGGCTTTACCTCAGCCAAAAAATTTATTTTCTTCCCCCTTTTCTCCTCTCCATCCTGGCCTGCCCACAGGCTGGCACAGCCGGGCTATTTTGCTTTCATAAGCTGCATTATGTAAGCCATGTCTTGAGTGGGGATGTGGTGCCAACTTGGACTCCGCAGCGGGAAGGAGCTGCATTCCTCTGCCACTGGGTTTAATCCCTGCCTCTAGCCACGGTTGGTTTGCTGGGAGGAATCAGAGGGCTGTGTCGAGGCTTCTAATCCCTTGCCCCAGGTGGAGCCAGCTCTTTGCCACAAGAGCCCTGCTTTCCTTTGTCAACAGGTTGTGCCGTGACTCCTCTTAGCAAGCCCTTTCCTTGGCTGCTACAAGGGTTGGCCCAGGCATGCACAGCACACCTCAGGACCTGCCTCTTCCCTTGTTTGCTGAACTCTTCACACTCTGTGGCTTAGACTGCCCTTGCTCAGAAAGCCTGATGGGGGAGAAAAATGGAAGTGGAGACTTCTGCAATTCTATCTCAAAAAACCAGTGGCAGAGGTGGGTTTCCAGGCTGACATGGAAAGCAGGCAGGCTGCAGAGCCTGGGGAAGACCACGTCAGTGCCAACAGCTTCTCATTCGTCCTACCATTGACTGTCCCGCCGGGGTGTCACGTATGTAAGATGTGACTCTTGTCTGACCAAGGGTCTGGGGGAGCCCTGGAAATCCTGCAGTCATGGGTCCTGTGGCACCAGCCTGGCTGGGTGTGGAGTGTGAGACAGCATTGGGTGTTTGGCAGGGTGTTTGTTGGCTCCCCAGAAGCCTGAGCCCTCTGCCTTAAGTCCCTGAGCTCAGGACTCATGATCTTCAGAACCCAATTTGGTTGGGCATGGGCCATGCAGGTTCAGAAGGAAAGGTCCTCTTCTTCAGCTCAGGTTTTAGAAGAAGCTGACAGCAACAGTGCCTTGCTGTGTGTTTTCATGCTCTGTGGGTGGATGAGGCACTAGACTCCACAGTTTTTGCTGGCAGCTTTCCCCAGTGCCAAACGTGCAGTTAAAATGAGAATTATTAATCGGATCCTGGTCTGGTCTGTTTTTCCTTCTCACAAAGCTGGGTGGCTCAAGCCCATCTGGGTGGCTCGTAGAGATGCTGAGGCAGCTGGCTGAATTGCCCAGCTGCTCCTGTCCTGAGCCCGAGCTTGGCCAAAATGCCTAAAATACTGGGAAAGCAAGTGACAAGGATCCTCCCCTCTACTAGGCCAAACCTGTAGGATTCTGGGAAGTGTGCTGGCCAGCAGGTAACTGATAAAATGCTCAGATCAACATTCACTTCAAACCGCAGAAAGCAAACTGCTTGACGCCTCTCCATGTTTAGGGCATCCTGAGCGAGCCACCAAGTTTGAGGTGGGAATAGCTGTGCCCAGGGCTGTGTTGTCTGGATGCTGTTTCCATTTAGGAAGCTGCCTGGGAACAGCTGGGCTTAGAGATGGGCTTAGCCTGTCTCTGAAACTTGGAGGCCGGGGCTTCAGCTGGCTGCATCACCGAAAACTATGCGCTTGCTCTGAAGTACAAGATATTTCCAGACTATTTTCCACCCAGACAGATAACACGTGCAGGGTGATTAACTGGCTCCGTTTTTTCCATCTCTCCTTGTGGCTGGTTCTCCTGGCAAGATCTCCATCCGCTCTTTAAAACGCTTTCACTGTAGCATAGATGCCTTCCCTTCTGGCAAAGAACCATGCCAGTGATCAGCAGGCTACGCTGTCACCGTGGGCTGTAGACCTATGAGGAAGGATTTCATTAAGAGAAGAGATTGCTTTGGTGTGGAAGGTGTTTGGTTTTGTTTTCTCTGTAATCTCTCAAGGATGAGGAAAGCTTGTGAAGCTGGCTGAGGAAGGAGGTGGTCTCTGGTAGGGTTGTCCTCTGCACCATTTGGGGGTGTGCCCCATGTACGCTCTCAGGGACACTCCATGGATGGTGGTCTGGGACCAAAGAGCATCCTAAAGATTTGTGGCATGCTAGCAGACCTGGTCGGAGTGAGGTGTTTCATCTGGGTCATCGGGTCTCTGTTTTCACAGGGAGGGAAAAGAAAGTTGGCAACTGTGCTATCTTACTCTCAAAGTGTGAGTTGTAGAGCTCCTGCATGGCAAACCCTGCTTGCACATCTCCGTAGAGGGTAGAGTACAGCTTAGAAACATCATGGGATAAAGGGCAGTATCCCGGACCCTACAGAAGGCGTCTGACTGGCTTATACAGGCAACAGAGAGTGGTGGGGGTTGAATACAGCCTGAATGATGGTACTGCAACACCCCTGTGTATGGAGAGACAGGCTTTGGCATGGCAGGAGCAAAAGAGCTCTGAGTCAATTCTGTGAGCCACCCACGGTGGCTCGGAAGCACCATGAAGAAGTCATCCACGCAATTAGAGCCTGTGCAAGGGAAGGCATGACTCTAAGTGGTTCCTCTTGGGGAAAAAAAAAAAAAAAAAAGACAGCCCTTCTCCATGTAGCGCCTTGTAAAGAGTCAGCCTGGGCTTGCTGAGGAGCTCGTGCTGGAGAAGGTCATGAGGCTTGTAAGATGGGAGCTTTTGCTGGAAGATCTGGTCTCAGTAAACCAGAAATCCCTCTGCAAAGGTTGTGGTGGGGAGGGAGGTGGTGATGCCACGTGGGTTCTTCAGAGCACTTGCAAGGCCAAGGTGAATGGGACTCTAATGGGCCACAGTTGAGCTGGATCATTGGCAAGGCTCCTGTGCAAGAAATGTGTGACCCTGATGCCATGGGTCATCTTGGGTGGCAGTTAGTGACAGCTTAGCCCAAAGGGCTCTCTGACACCCGGCAGCTCCCCCTGCTTCTCTCCCCCTACTCCTCTCCTCCTCCTATCCAGCCAGTGGAAGCTGCTCACATGAAATCTAAAGCAAACGCTGCAATACTTGTCTTTTTGTTGTGAATAACGTCAGGACTTTTTTTTCTGTGCGTGTTATTGAAGCAGCAGCTGTATTTCAACCGGCTGGCAGCGGTCTGGGGGGGGAGGGGGGGGAGGGGGAGTCAAGTGTTCTTAGCAAAAGCTGGGCCAGATCTGTGGCTGGTGGAAATCGGTGTAACTCTGGTTGACCTCACTGATGAGCTGATTTATACCAGCTTTGAACTGGGCTCCCAGGCTGAGGCTCTGGGGGGTGGATTTTTAGGAGAAAAGTGCTCTTTGTAGAGGTGAGAGAGTCCTGCGTGCTGGCAGGGGTGTCTGTTGGAGCAGGAGGGTGAGGAGCTCGGCTGTGCAGTCAGGCAGCGGGCAGGATTTCGGTTGCGTGGGGATGCCTCCGAGCACTTGCTGTTGGATAGTCCTCTTTTGAAGCGTGCCAAAAAAAATATATGAGACTCCTCCGTGTCCGGGGCACCTGGAGCTGTGTCCGTGTGTGTTGCTACACTTTGCCTGCGCATGCTGCAAGAGCAGGGCACTAGTCCTTGCCAAAACATCCAGCCCTTCTGGGAAGCGTCTGCAGCACCGTGTGCTTGTCCCGCGGGATACGCTGTACCTCCCTCTGCCAGGTACCACGGGGGCAGGTGCCAGCCCTTCCTCTGGGCTTGGGAACAGCTTGTTTTGAACGTTGAGGGCACGGAGAGTAGAGAAAGCAGGAACAGATATGCCTGTGGGCACCGCTGGCCTTTAGCCCTAGCATGGGCAGGAGTTGTTCCTCTGGTACTGCTGCCTGCTGGCACCGGCCCCTGTGCTGCTGGACCCCCCTGTACCAGCACTGCCACAAGCTCTTGGCCAGGCCCCTGTCTTGGGCAGCAAACTGCTCTGTGTGCTGGCTTAATTAAAATAGTGTCTCCTCTCAATGCTCAGCTCAGCCCTCCCGTTCCTCTGCTCTGTCTGTCCACTAATGGGTAGCTTAGCATGGGAGTGGGGTGGGAAGGACATGGGGGACTGGAGAAGGCTGGAGGGCATTGGAGGTGAAGGAACATGCTCGGATAAGAGGTTTTGTTTTCTTTTCCTTTGGGCCATTTGTTATATTCATGAGGAAACATGCAACCTTTCTCCATAGGAAAACCCTGATTTTTGTGGTGTTTTGGTTTTGTTATGTTGTGGTTTTAGTTTATTTTATTTAAATTTTTTTTTGTTTTGTTTTGGTTTTGTTGTTTTTTTCTCCCCACAGAGATTTGGTCCTTAGTCCTGTGGAACTAAGGAGACCTTTGCTGTCAGAGCCACTGTGTCCACCCTTCTCCTCCTACCAGATTTTTCTCTGCTTTGCACCTCCCACTACCCCTTGCTGAATAAACAAATGCCTCTGTCCTGACCGCACTGTTCCCAGTACATGTGCTGGCTGGTTGCAACTTGCCATCTCTGCAGGGACCAAGGTGGCTCCTCCAGAGCAACAAGGATGTGCCCTCAACACAGCACCAACTGGAAACTGCAGTGACAGGAGCAATGGGGGTGAGAGGAAGGCACTGAATAAATCACTCCCATGGATGGCTTTTTCTGCCTGACTTGGTTTCTCTTTACTAGGGGCTGCACAGGGTTTATTGTCTTGCACATTTCTGCTCCATCTCTAGGTTCGTTTGGGTGTACTGGGCTCATGACTCATTTGCATGGGTGAGCTTTTCCAGTACTGTTGACATCTGGTGATCTCAGATTGCTTTCCAACCATTAAACCCTATGTGGCAAGAGAGAATTGAAGGAGGGGAAGGCACCTCATTAATTTTTACTCCACCCTGCATCCTTCCTATCTCTTTCCTCTTGAAGAGACAGGGAGGAATATTGTTTTGCTTGCCCTAGGGGGGAATGAGATGCTATTTAATTGCCTACCACCACATAGCATGGCAGTTGGAGTCAGGGGCTAAAGGATGCTGTGCTTGGCTATCACCACATGATACTCCAGATGGGATGGTGCTTCCTCAATTGCAGCCTAGCTTGTGTTGAGGCTGCTGCTCCAATTGAAGTGGAGTGGGATTTGGGCAAGGTGAGTTTCTCCTTGTTACCTGGATTACTGCCCTGAGTAGCCAAGTCCATGGTGTTCCTCACAACACGTTCTGGCTCCTGCTTCTGCCTTTGCTAGGGAAGGGCCACCACACTGACCTGACCAGCCTTCTCAGCAGGCTCCCAGCTCAACCTCCTGCCTGCCTTGGTTCCTGTGGCTTGTGGGATGCTCACACAGGCTGCAGGTCCCTGCATGGGTGGCCAAACACAAGGAGCTTCCTGGAGGAGTAGGACCAGGAACCAGTGAGTAAAGAGGCCAGGCAAAGGGTGAGCTCACTTCTTCAGTCTGTCATCAGTGGCAGCGATCAAATGATTAACTTGGTGGGGGGGTCGAGTGAAGAAGTCTCACCCACTGCTGGAGTAAGCGCTTGTGAAAAACTGGCAGTATGCTGTAGTTTTAACACATGCTGGCACACAGTGTTCAACCCTTGCTTTGGCTCTTCCTAACCATGCACCTCCAAGTTGGCAGCACCCCTCACCTCCTCACACCGAGCTGCGTGCGAGGCAGGCTGAGCCCCAGGTATCCCCCCTGATCCAGAAATCAACCTCTGCAGGGTAAAATGTGCCTTTGGCCTTGCTCTTTGGGGGTTTGGGGTTTTGTTTGAGTCTGGTACTGTTTTGCAGGTGATGTAGCAGGGCCCTGTTCTGCAAAGCAGCTCTGTATTTAAAAGCAAAAGCGAGGGGTAGGATGCATGTTTTACCATCCCAAATATATTGAGATCAAAGACAGTTTGCCAGGAAGATGATGGTTATTGCTACCTCCCAGAGTGCCAGCACAGCATGGGATCTGAACAACCACATGGTGCATGATTTTGCTGGGTCCCAGCTTGGCTTCTGCTGCTCTCCTGGGCATGGGACAGGGATGGAAATAGGCAGGAGCTGGACTGCTGCAGAGGCTCATTCTGGTGGGAGACACATGGGCTTCCATCCTTGCCCAGCTCAGTTTCTAAACTACCTCACAGTGCTGAGAGCAGCCAAGCAAGACTCGGGCAGCAAAGCCTTCCACTGATGGGCATCTACTTTCCTTTTCAATGCTCCCAGCTGATGTTTAATAGGAGCTGCAGATGTTTAATATCCCAGGGCATTTTTTTTTTCCCCAGGCGGGCTTTTTCTAAGCAGGAATTGAGAGCATGAACAAAGAACACGATGATATTCTAAAAGCGGTTGTATTTTGCTGTAGCTAAATCTAGCTCTTGTGCTGAGACGAGATTTATTTCTCGATGAGATCATCCGCAGAAAGACAGACCATGCTTTCTGAGCAGCAGTAGCATTGTTGTGGCTCCTGGACTGGTTTCAGGTGATGAGCAAGACGGTGTTTGTCAAGAGAGGTAATACTTCTGTGAGATGCACTAGATTGCTGTAAGAAAAACAGGTGATCTGCTGGCACAAGGGAAAGAAAACAAGAACTGTGTAAGCACAGGCGTGGCCAGCTTCAAACTAGGTATGTGAGCTCGTTGTGTTCCTGCTCTATCCTCGATTTGAAGAGTTCTTGTTCCATCTCAGACCTAAGATGGATTTGGGCCAGCATCTCTTGGGGTTTTCCTAGCTATCTTGCTAGAAGATTAGTCTTTTCCCTACAAACTCTAAGCACTTGACACCTGTAGTTCATTCATCTTAACTTTTCTAGGTAAGCAAGACTGAAAGAGAGAAGATAAAATGCATATGGTGTTTTTCATAGCTTCCCACCCCACAGTGCTGGGAAAGGGGTGTAGTGAGTGGGAGGTGAGCCTGGCTCTCAGGGAAGCAGGTGGAGATGGGAGCCTGCTCCAGGAAGGATTAAGGCAAACACCTGGTCGAGCAGATAGTGGCCAAATCCTGTCTTGATTTCTTCCAGCTCTGCTATTGGGGTGTTTTGGGAAAAGGTGGTGTGTGGGTGTGGGAGTGTGTGTGTGTGTGTGTGTGATGAACTTGATCCTGCTGTGGTGACGTGGCATCCAGGAAAAGCTGCTGGAGGCTTACTGTGGAAAGATGACTCCACCTCAAAGGTGTCACACCAGGGCCGGGGTGAAGCGGCAAGCAAGCAGAAGAAACAAAGGTGCCTTTGTCACGGTTTCCCTGCCCTGCAGAGCTGCCTGGCCCTGTGCCAGTGAGGTGCTTGGCTTGCTACTGAGATGAGAGATTTGGTGGAGGCTGGCTGGGCAGCCAAGAGCTTCCCAGAGATGGAATTTAGTGGTCGTTTCTCTCTCACCTGGAGATGCAGCCTCCCTCCTGCCAACATCGTAATAGGGCTTGGATGGGGTAACCCCTGAAACTGCTGATAGGGCTGGTACTTTTCCTCCCAGCCTGCCTTGATGTGGCAGAGATGCCTATAGCAGGATAGGTCGCCTCCCAGGGTATATCTAGGCAATGCCTGGGGTGGTCCTGTGATGCAGGCATAGCTGTGTAGCAGAGAGTGAGTGGGTGCTGACTGGCTGACCTCTGGGAATGGGGTGAGCATCAGTGTGTGGGTCCACAGTGGGTGGGCATATTGCCAGCTCAGCCTCTAATCACTAGCTCTCTGACCTCAGCCAGAGATACCTTTGGTCCAGCTTGTGCCAAACCAAACTCTGCTGTGCAGAGCCACCCCCTCACCAGACTGAAGGGAAAGCTCAGAGACCCATATGTGGGGGTGTCGGGACCGTATCCTTTGCTCTGGAAGGGGAGGAGATGAGTCCCTCCAGGTCTGGATGCACCCTTAGAAATGCCAAATTCTACCTAGGGGACGGAAAACCCCATCCCCTGGGATCTTCAAGCAGCTTGTTCCAAGAACATGAGAGCCCCCCCCACCGTTTAAAATCCACCTCCATTTCATGGGTAGGAGAGGATGCATCGATCCTCATGCACAAGTCTTTTTCTTCAGTTCATCACCACAGGGTGGGTGGGAAGCAAGATCTGCTCATATATTCCCATCCTTCCCCGTGATGCCATTCACATCTCATGTTGCTGCTCCTGTTTTGGGAAACCCCTGGGACAGTGAGAGTTAATTCTTCATCCCAGCTGCTTTCCTCCTAGAGCTCAGCAGGAAGAGGGATTGTGCTAGGCAAGGGGCACCGCTGCATAAAGGGAGGAGGGGAAAAAAAAAAAAAAAAAGGCAAAAAAGCTTCATGTTCAGACCTTTTACCTAATTTCCAAAGGTTTAGACCTGAGGGCCATAGCAACACAAGCTGCCAGCAGCGTGATTGGAGGCAACAGGGCTGTGCTGGGCTGTCCTCCCAACCAACTTCCTTGCTGATGGGTTGAGGCCGACGTCAGCTTTCTGCCTCCCCTTCCCCTCATCCATGGGATGAGCTCAAGTCACGCAGTTGTAGTTGCAGGGGTTTTTTGTTGTTGTTTTTTTTCCCCAGCTGATTGCCTTTGCTCATTCCGAGTGTGTTTTCCCTTGTTGCTATGAGTTGTTAAAAAAGCTCTTGGCACTTGTGACATCAGGTGGCATCCAGTAAGGGCTGCTCTCAGGAAGACCTGCCTCAAAATTAACAGGGTAGTAAAAACCCAGAGAGTTGTTCTATATATTTGTATAACCATGCAGAAGTGGCGTGTGGGTGTGGGTGTGCAGGGGGTTACAGAACAGAGTTTGCCCCAGAGGAGCTCGAGTCTAGCAATGCTTTCCTTTGGGGATTCCTGCAAACCAAAAGCAAAAAGCGTGGCAATAAACACTTCTTGAGGGGGTCCAGAGGAGGGCCATGAAGATGACTGTGGCACTGGAACACCTCTGCTATGAGGACAGGCTGAGTAAGTTTGAGGTTGTTCAGCCTGGAGAAGACAAGGTCCTGGGTAGACCTTATAGAAGCCTTCCAGCAATGAAAGGGGGCCTACAGGAAAGATGAGGAGGGACCTGTTATTAGGAAGTGTGGTGATATGATGAGGGATAATGGTTTTAAACTAAAGACAGTAGATTTAGATTAGATATTAGGATGAAACTCTTCACTGTGAGGGTGGTGAGACACTGGAACAGGTTGCCCAGAGAAGATGTGGATGCCTCATCCCTGGAATTGTCCAAGGTCAGGTTGGATGGGGCACCTCTAGTGGGAGGTGTCCCTGGCTATGGCAGGGAGGATGTAACTAGATGATCTTTAATGTCCTTTCCAACTCAAACCATTCTGTGATTCTATGCTCTGTCTGTGCTGATAGCTTGCTAGTTCTTCTTTTGGATTTATTAGTGTGATTCAGTTATTGCGTTCATATCCAAGTGCAGCCTATCCTAGACAAACATCACACAGTCTCTATGGGGAAAAGGCCTGATGAGACTTGGATATGTTCCCTATGGGGTTTCTGAGCAATAACCACTTGCTTTGGTGGCACCATTCCCTTTTATTCCTTGATAGTGCTGCAGAGCCAATGCAGCCTCAATTTCTGCAGGTCATTGGGATCAAATCATCCATAACAGTTTCACAGCTGCTCTTCAGAGCAGAATTGCATTTTAATCTGAAGATGTGAGCATTTCTGATGGGGCTGTATCTGTCTTGGCAGAAAGTGATAAAGGAAAGGAAGAAATATAAGTGGTTAAAAGCAAAAGCACTTGTTTGGGAAAAGGTGAAGACTGTAGGAGTAAGTGAGCTGATTTAAATTGAGCTAACTTGTTTTCCCCAGCTCTTCAGGATCACTCAAAGCTTCAGCAGAGCAGTGAAGTTTGATTACACCTCTGTTATGGTTCTCTTCTGCTGCATCTTCCTTCGACCCTTCTTCCTCAGTGAGCCTCAAGTTTAGCAAGGCAAGCAACTTGCTGAATCCCCTTAATTCTCCTTACACTGGCACTGGGTTCTCTCTGTCATGGGGAGAAGTTTTTCAAGGTGAAGATGGCTGTGTTTCTGCTCTTCCCAGCTTGTGCGTGGCAGAGTCTGTTTATGTCTCCTTTTCTAGACTGGGGCACGTATTTCTGTGTGTGTTATATATTTATCTTCGAGTCAGAATTCGTATTTAAGAAAAAAGAAGATCGATACACTCCAGACAAAGCTACCTTTGTGCCTTCTGGAGACTTGCTGTACTCAAAAGCTTTCTGTGCATCCCTGCAGCATTTGAACCCTGCCGCAGAGCAGTGAAACACGGCTCATCCCAAGGGAGCTGTGTGCAGAGAGGATCAGCTTCCCCTGGATTTTAATAAGCCACGAATTTGGGTATTCAGCTGTTTGCATTATTCTAGTACTCTCATTTGTGTATTAAAAAGAATGTCAATTTTCAGTCCATTCATCTTAAAGAAGACGGCTTGGGATACTTCTCTTCTTAGGTACCCTTTGAAAGTGAGGTTGTCTCTTCAGCCATGCCCCACCCCAGTCCATATCAGCCAGCCAGTGGTCACATACAGCAGCTCTGAACAAAGCCAGAGGCCACGGATTTGGGGATGAACAGCTTTTGGGGGAAAGCAGTTGCAGGGGAGCTTCTGTACGAAATGACCTTGTGTCATGACGTATTATAGGAGTGATCCCCAACCGTTCCCTGTCCCTTCCACCTCGTTTTCTAAGGTGGTACTTCTGCACTGCTGGGCTTGTGCAGAAAAGCCTCGAAAGCTTGGAGCATCTCTCTTTTCCCAGGGGTACAAGCCTTGCAGGCGTAGAGAGCAGACATGAGCTGGATTGCTCACTTTGCATTCGACTTTCTGTTCTTAAGGAATCACTGGAATATTAATAGGATCCTTATCAAACCGGGTTCATCCAAAGGGCAAGGCCGTATTAATTGTTTGCAGAACTTCAGCAAATAAACAGCGTCCCTCCCGATCCCTTACTGGCCTGTTTTCACTCCAATGGCCAACTCAAGCAGAGGCCACAGAGCTCGGCAGCGGGGGGGTGACAGCCTTTGGCAAGTGTTGGACTGTGCCCAGCTTCCCAGGTGGTATGATCAAGCACTATGGAAACAACTTCTGTCTGCAGCCTTTAAATTATGTTATTTGGGAGGGAAAAAAAATAATAAATAGAGTGCCTATTGTGTCTGTGGGTCTAAATGTAGAGAGGAGACCTGCTGGGAACAAGGCTTTTTTCCTTGAAGCCATTTACCATGCTTTGGAGTATGGTGAGGAAAATTAATAGCAATAATAGTGATAAAATAGAAGCATGGGGCTTGGCTCCCTTCCCAGGCCCAGGCTGGAATCCTAAAGCGTGAGGACTGGAGTACCAGAAGCCAAAAGCCCTAATGACATTCTGTGCCCCAGGAAAAAAAGCAGGTGACACAGGGCATGGTCAGAGCTCTCAATACCTGACATCTCCATTGCTTTCTGGGAAGTCCTATTGGGTCAAGCTGGTCATCTGCATGAAGAAGAGAGAAGTATTTGCATGCACCTTCCTTTGTCTCAATGCAGACTGGGTGTCCGTCCAACCGGACTGCCTGGCCCAGCCACCTCTGCTCTCCAGAACATGCCTGGGTGGTTTCTTTGCTAATGGACAGCCAGAGGATTACCCCATGAAGCACATTACTGCTGAGTTTGGGGGCTCAGAGGCTGGTCTCGTGGGGAAGGAAGGGTGCTTGCCCAGTGTGCTGTGTGGTAAAAGCTGGTGTTGATGCTGGCCAGGCTGCTTGCTCACCAGAAGGGCCCATGTCTGCAAAATTTCAATCTAGGGCTAAATTTAAACACCAAAATGTACTGTTTAGAAGCCCAGAGAATAGCCCAGCCCTCACCTCCTGCGGCTGCCTCTAGCCAGCCCTTCCTTTGGCAAGGAAGAAGCTTTTGTTTTCCTAGGACTCCGGGCCAGCTTGGAATAATACCACCAGCAAAACCCTCCCTGCCCCAGCACAATGAAGCAGCGCTCTCAATTCCCAGATGTGCAGGAGGGAAGTGCCCAGCGTGTCTCCTCCTGATGCTTCCCTTCCAGATGTGGAGTGGCAGGGAGCCGGAGGCAGCCTGTTGCCGGGTAGGGAGCAGACAGTGGGTGTTTTTCTCTAGAAACCCTCTGGATCTTGCTGCTTGTGGCCAGGGGAAGTATTTTGGGTTTGCAACAGCTTGAGCAGGCTCCTCCTGTGCTGCAGTGAGGAAGTGCATCTCCAGCAAAGGTGAAGATGCCTTCTCTCCCAGATGTGTCTTCAAAGAGCCCTTTGTCCCCATCTTCTCCTGAAACAGCCCTCAGTCCTCATCATCTCCTGAGCAACACCAGTGGGGATGGACTGTACCAAAACTCCTGCAGGCAACTTGAAGGGACTGAGAGACCCATCCTGCTGCTCAGCCCTCATGTCCCAAGGACAGAAGGTCAACATGAAACCATCTCATGTGTGGAGCCTCATGCCAAGGTCATGCCGAGCGAGTCCCAAGTGAGTTATTGGCCCGGTGGGTTGAATTTGGAGATTGGAGATTGTCCCCCTGGGATGAGGTCAGGGGTGTTTCAGATTCGACTGGCCCAAGAAAGATGCCTTTTTTGGGTGATGCCCCAGGCAGAGGGATTCAGGCAGGGCAGGAAGGGGCTGCCCATGGGTGCTGCTGCTGCCTCTCACGGTGCTGGCGGGCGATGCAAGCCAGGGCACCTCATCGGGTGACCTGGTTTGACCGTAACTACCCGGTGGAAAATTCCTGCCTATGAGCAATGTCCTTCTGCCTTTATTTTTAAGCAGTTAGCTAAGGATGCTGCCAATGCATGGAGATAATAGGTGCTGACAGGAGCCTGGCTGCTAATTGGGTTTTTGCCTGGGCTTATGTGATATTTGTAATTAAAGGAAGGTGGGAGTGAGGTTTGGTGGAGGAAGAGGATGAAAATCTCCAGATGTGATGGGAGACACCGAGGTGCAGAGAAGCTGAGGCTGTCTGAGAAGGTCAAAGAAAGGGATGCTTATGCTAAAAGCCAGCGTTGAGATTACTCATGTCCATGGCATCAGCATGGGGTTCCCTCCCAGGCAATCAGTATGTCTGGGAGGCTGAGGACAGGGCGTTCTGGTGTGTGGGATGGGGATCCAGACCCTGCAGAGAGTCAGAGATGATCCATCCACATGTGGCAACAGTGCTGAGCACTGGGAGAAGTTACCTTAAATTTGGAGGTTCTTGCAGCATTTCCTTGCAGTCCTGCAGAGGATCTCTGCTCTTCCTTTTCACAGCCTTCCCTTTCTCTTTTCTCCTCCTTTTTATGCAGCAGTACTCCCCACCCATGGTCCCAGAGCCCATCCAATTGGAGTGGATACTGTGCTGACCTTTTGCAAATCTCACCATTTATTCCCAAAGCTTTGGTTTTGTTTTGGTTTTGTATGTTTGTTTGGTTTTGCAAATTGAATTTTCCACTAGGTAGCAGAGGTGCTTTGTTTGGCTCTTTGTTGACAAGGGAAAAATGCACACCAACAAAAAAACCCAGTAGGTGTAGGCTGACTTTCAGCTTGAAGCTGTTTCACTTGCTGTGAAGGAATGCTGCAGGTGTCTCAAGCCAAACACATGCACGAGTTTTTGCAAGATTAGATCTTGTAGTTTGTCTTCTTCAATGTGTAAATATATCCGAGGGAAACCTTTGCCCTGGTGGCAACTCAGGATAGTTTCCAGCCTATCTCAGAAAGAAATCTTGAATAAAAATAGAAAGATTTAGACACACAAAACCCTCCAAAAGACATAAACAGCCTGTCTTAAGAAGGGGTGTATTGAAAGCAAATCAGAGAGTAATATCAGGAGCCATAGGGATGCTGGACATCTGAAATCCTGTCCTGGAAGACATTACACAAATAAGGGTGATTCAGGTGGGGCACCAGGTAAAGACGAGCTGTGGGTGATGCTGTTCCAAAAAGTGAAGGAGAATAAATGTTTTATACTGGGCTGTAAAGCCAGGATTGTTCTCCTGATTGTGGAGCTGCTTATTTCTTGACGCTGGATACGCAATCCCTGTCTGGAAGGGGTCTCCTCTGTGGATGAAGTGTACAGGCTGAGGAGCACTTTAAACCAACCAGCATCTGCAAGCACTCGTCTCCTTCTGCCCTGCCTCATTTGGAAGGTATGGAGGGGCTCGGGGAAGGGGGAGTGTGAGCAAAGTAGTGGTGAGCCATGTCTTTTGCATGACCGTGAGCACTGAGCCTGGACAAGGTGGATCTCAAAAGAGACACAGTTCCTGACTGGGCTAGCCTTTCCTGTTAACATCCTGGGATGTTAACAGGGATGCAGCAGAGGCTGGTTGTGAGAAATCCAAGTGACTGCTTTTCTCAGGTTCCCCAGCGGTGATGTATCTGCCCAGTCCCAGCCTTTCTACCCAGTGTCTCATCCCACTGCAGTATCACAGCAGTGAGAAGATCCCCAGGAAAGTGTTTTTGCCAAGGGGCGGGTGGTAGCCCTTGCCATCTCGCCGAGTTGGCTGGCCCAGATAAGGAATAAAAACAGACATGGGACCTACTGACACAACACCTGCCACCCCAAAATTTAGTGACAGGGAGATGACGTTGGTAGAGCTGCAGAAACAGCCTGAACTCTCTCTGAGGGGATGCCTTCAGGTGCTGCGCAGGGAAGGTTTCCAGTCTGAGTTTCTGAGTAGCAGAGTGTGATGTCAGATGTGTGCAGTGGGTCCCTGCACGGCCCAGGGAAGGGGGGAAAATCTTCCTGCTCTACCTCTTCCTCCATCCCCATCTGTCAGATGGTGTTGCAACATCGTCTGCTGTACAAAACCCAGTGCCACCGTCTGCTGTATAAAACCCCAGTACCCCCTGCTGTCCTAACACCTGGGTTCTCAAGTGATGCTCAGGGTTTGAGAATAAATCACACCCCATTTCCCTGCATAGGTAAAGGGTTCCTATACCATTGAGAGAGCTATGAGTCCTGAGCTCCAGGACTTTATTCGTCTCAGGGTGGCTGGCTGGGGCTCTGGTGTCATCTGAGCAGCCTGATGGCACAAGGTGGAGGAAACCCAGGATTTAACCATCCCATTGGAGGTATGGGGAACTCCGACATCTCCAGCAGGGCCACCACCTCTGCTTTAAATTAAGAGATGCGAAAAGTTAAACAGGGTTAAGAGGAGGGGAAGAAGAATAAAAAAACAGATGGAGCCAGCCGTGTGCTGGAGACAGGAGGCGTATGGCCAGGGGAGGAGGAGGAGGAGGAGGAGGAGGAGGAGAATGAGGAAGGGGGTGGCTGTCCCTGCCAGCCATTTGGTTAATATTGGCGGCAGTCATGTGCGGAGATCTGCTTTTGGCATAGCCCGTGTGTTTGTGCGACGTGGGGAGGGGGTGCAAAATCAGCTCCCGCTTCCAGGAATCCTCCCAGCACAGGATATGCGTCGGAGAGCTGGTAAACATGATACAACCGCTGGCCTGTAACTCAATCAGCTCCCTGCATTAGCTGCTCCCTGCCCAAGGGACCTTGCTAGCCTGGTGGCTTCCTGGGGGGGACAGTGCATGGGACAGCATGTTCCAGGGCATGGGTGTTGCTGGCAGGGAGTCAGGAGTGATGGGGAGGGTGAGAGGGGCTTGCACCGAGGGTCTGGGGACAGGGCAGCTTCTCCAGCCCAGGGTGGGTGGATATTCCTCGGGTGCAGCCTGAGTCCAGCTGCTGTTTGCAAACCCTCTCTGGCCTCAGGCACGGGCTCCCAAAGTCAGAAATAGCCACTTGGCTAAGGAGCAAACATCTCCCCTGACCTCCCTGTCCCCACCTCCCCATCCTGGTGGCGGGAGCCATGGGTAACAGCCTGCACCCATTCACAGATAACACTGCACCGGCTGCCAGCACGCCTTGAGCTGCTCCTAATCTGCCTGCTCACAAAAATACATCTCCGTTGGGCTTTTTGACCCCCCTCCCTCCTTCCCTCTCCTGCTTGTTTATTGCTGGGTGCGGGGAAACCGTGACCTCTGCTGCCTGCCATCCCCTTCAGCTCCCCATCCCTGGGAACAGCAGTGTGCTGGTGTGCCAGCCAGGGACACGCAAGGGGACACCTACCAGTGTATGTGGGTGAAGACAGGGCAGGGCACCTGGGTCCTGGTTTCACTGTGTCCCTGGATGCGAGAGGAGAGGGATGGGAAGGGGATTTTGCAATCACAACCAGTTACATTATTTAGAGCAGTGTTGGTTTTATGGATGTTTTCTGCTGGCCACCTCAACGCAGGGGGTGAGCATTGATGAACCCAAGCGTGAGACCTCGGGAGAGCTGGGGAAGTAGTAACGGGGGTGAAATTAGTTAATACGGAGTATAAAGATGCACAGGTGAGGATGGGGAAGAAAAGCTCCTGCTGACATTTCAGGGTGTGCCTGAAGTGTCAGAGGAGGAAATGTCTGGGGGCAAGGACACCATGAGGGTGAGATGCTCTTGGTTGGTGGTGATGGGCTCCCCACAGCACAGGGGACTGCTGTGCCCCCTGTGCCCAGCCTGGCCTGCCTGCAGCAGATGGATGAGGATGAGAGGGGCAACAGGGTGGTCAGAGGGATGGGCAAGCCCAGGCAAGACAGGAAGAGCTTGGCTGGCCTGGCTTATCAAAGCAGGGAGCATGAGGAGGACATGAAACTTGCTTCCTCCCAACCCCATGCCCAGGTCTCCATCAAATTGGTCCCAATTGATTTCTAAATATATTCTTCAGCTGAGGCCGGAGAACAGGATCTGGCTTTTTTTTTTTGTTTTCAGCCCTCAGCTTAATTTCTTTCACAAAGGAGGAGTTGGCCAGGGGAGGCAGGGCCTGGCCAAGCAGCCCTCTGCGGGAAATGGGGTGGGTTTCGTGCCACCCGCCAGTTTATTTGTATTTTTAGAGCACACCACAGGCATGAGGTCACTGAAGTGAGTGAAATTCCACCCTGGAGCCCAGAGCAGCTCCTTGTCCTCATCCCTCTCCTGCAGGATGGGCTGGAGTCAACAGCTGAACTGGGGCTCAAGTGTCCCAACCACATCAGTGCCCAGCTGAGGTGAAGGGCTTGGGGAAGCTGAGTGGGTGGGTGCAGGAGCTCTGAGTGGAAGAGCTGGGGACCAGCAAGGTGGTGGGCAGAGAGCAGACCTCCTGCTGTTATCACTCCTGGAAGAGCCCCTTAGGAGTGAGGGTCTGGCCATGCCATGGTGGAGACCTTGTCCTGGGGTGTCACAGGGTTCCCAAGGGCTCTTGGTGCAAGTGATCTCAGCAGGGGATTTGTTTGGTAAGATGATGGGAGCCTTGACCTGAGGGAGCTTGGAGCATGGGGATGCTGAGATGAGGCTGGGACAAACTAAGGAGGGGTGGGAAGTTCAAATATATTAAGGAGGGGGCCAGGGTGTACCACGCTTGCTCAATGAAGTGATGAGTTGTCAACATGGTGAGTTAAAAGCTGAGGAGGGAAGAAAAAAAAAAACTAGCAAATGAGAGAGTGTCAGGGCTTAAATTGGCACAGCACACCGCCTGGAGAGCTGGGTCTCTTCATCATCTCCAGCAACAAGTGATGCAAGTGAAGCATCTCACAAGGGCTTGGGCTCGACAGCAAGTGAGTCAGGCGGGCAGGAGTCCCACCTCTTGAGTCACTGCTGGCAGCACTGCTGGATGCAGCATCCGTGCCAGGAGCTTCCCCCTGCCCGCTCTCACTTGTGAAGGGTGGTGGAGTCACAGCCCTCGTGGGGAGGCTGTAGAGGACACTCTTTACTTTATGAGCTAAACCTGAAATAAAGAGAGAAACTGTCCCCTGGGATGATGACCCGTCTGGAAAGTGTATCAAGAGATGCTCCCAGGAAGAGGAGAAAGTGTCAGGTCCTCGCTTTAAAGCAAGCAATTTGCCAAGAAATTAGGACAAGCAAGATGTGCTGAGAGTTGTTGAGAGCTTCTCCTCATGAGGTGTGAAACATCTTCTAGATGGTTTTTTCCTGCTTGAGCTACCCAGATGCTTGGCATCACCCAGTTCAGGTGGCCTGAGCACCCAGTAGTGATCATATATGCAGGGAGACAGTTGCTTTCATCCAGAGGTGGGAGTCAGTAGGACCAACATTCAAACCACGGCTTGAACCCCAAAGGTAGTGACAAGGAGCCCTGCATGGGGGAAATGAACCCCAGGAGAAGGGATACAAAGCACAGCTGTAATGTCTAGAAGCACATGGTCTTTGGCTGCCAGGACTGCCATGTGGCACTTTGCATCAGGGAAAAACTCACCCGTTATGCCTGGCCCGTCATTTCATTGGCCTGCCCCTTGATGTCAGACCTGGGGGCTCTTTTCTGAGCCACTCTTCCTTGGTGTGTTGGCACAAGCCTATGTGATGGGGAGAGGGTGTCTTGCTCTGCAGGGCAATAGAGTGGGCAGGGGATGCCCCATGGACATGCTGTGTCCTTTCTGCCTGTGCATGCTGAGAGCAAGTGCTTCCCTCCACCCTGTGCTCACACCTCACCTCCAGTGCACAGTTTCGGGGTGATTTTTTCCCTCTGATACGAAAGCCAGTGCCTGCCCCTCCTGGGTGCTACGCTGCCAGGCTGTGACTCTGCTCCAGGGCATCCCCTCTAGTTGACTGGTTTTTTTTTCCCAGGCCTTGTTCTCGAAGAGTCACCCCTTTTTTTTTTTCCAAATCAGGCTGTTTCCCCTAATAGCAAGTGCTCAGCCCCCAGCAGCTGAAGGCTCAGTTGCTTTGCCTTATGCACAACACTTTCCACTTGTGCTTTTCATCTTTCCAGCCAAGGGAAGAGCCTGCTTTCCCCAGCCTCTTGCCTGCAGAAGCGTGCGGGAAACGTCTGCCCTCCTGTGTTCAAAGTCCCCTCCAAAGAGAAGCCAAGGGTGCACTGACCTCACAGGGTAAATATTTTCCATGACATCTCCTTCCAACATCTCTTTTTGGGCTCTGTACCTATAGCTGCCTCAGCTCCAGGTTTGCAGCCAGCCTGTCTGAGCTCTGCCAGCTCAAGGAACAAGGCTGGATTCTGCCCTCTCCTTGCTTCCCTACATGTCCCCATGTAATGTCACTGCCTGAGAGTTTCAGTGACCTCTCTGCATCCCTCCTCCAGGGACTCTGCTGGCAAACGAGGTGGCTCATAGGCCAGTGCTGCTCCTTGTAGACACAGAATCCTGCTGGTTTGCTGTGACAGTTTGTCCAACACCTTCCCTCTCCTTCTTGCAGCTACAACATGCTTGTGGTTATGGGCTGCTGCCAAGCCAGCTGGGATGCTGGAGGCAGCATCCTCAGAGCAGGCGCAAAGCATCTGTGGGCCAGAGGTGGGATGCGGGGAGGTTGTTTTGAAGTGGGAGCAACTTGTTACCAGGCAAAGGAGGGGACACTTCTTGGCTCCCTATCCTTCCTGCTCACCCAGTTGAATGAGAAGGGGTGGTTGTTCCAACAGTTATTTTCCACCTCCAGCCTCTTAGTGCTCTTGTGGTGTTGTTCCTCTGCAGACTCCTTCCCTTGCCAGGGCTCTACTTGAGGGGACAGTCACATCTGGCACTGATCCCCAGTAGGAGTCAGCAGCTGGATTTACCATACAGGCACTGAAGACCCCTGGGCTCTTCATGGATGAGGTCTATTTTATTTACCACAAAAAGTCAGTGGCTTTTCCCCACTGTTGGTTTGCTAACAGAAGATGCTGTGGTCCTTCTCCTCCTGGGGCTTTATTTGGGAGTGAGGTCCCCAGAGGGGGAACCTGGGCATTTCATGCCACTACCTATAGGATTGGATCCTTACCGCCCCCCTCTTGTGGAACAGGGAGCAAATGCAATATGCTGCCAGAACAAATGCCAAGCTGGTGGCACACACCAGGAGGTGTCAAGAGATGCTCATGTTGGCCTCACAGGCAGCCCTGTCCCTTCTACGTTGGCCATGTAGGGAAAATTCCCCAGACAGTTTGCTGTGGGTGTTTCAGAGCCCTTTATTTGTAGGGCCAGGTCTCACTTACAGAACAAGTGCTTCTGCAGACCAAGCAAGGAGAACAGCTATGCCCTTCCTCCCGGTAGCTCCACCCCAGTTTGTGTAAGAGATACCAGTGTTTCCCAGTTCTTCTGCATGGGAGAAGTGCTGTTCTTATCTATAGAGTTATTAGAGATAAAATTAATATTAAACATCTATTAACTTGGCTGGGTTTAGGGATTCTTTCTTGACTTTTTAGCAAGGTGGTTTGGTTGTTTTTTTTTGGGGGGCAGCCAGGGAAGTGTATCCCACTTGCTCCACAGCTTGCCTGGTGGTAGCTTCACAGCAACACTTAAAGATACAGTGGAGTGCTTGGCTGGAACAGGGCTGGATCAGCCTGTGGCTTCCAGATGTCCTGCACCTGGTACAGAGCAAGTGATGGATCTCTTCCCTCCAGCCTGTGCTCTTGAAGGGCTGGGTGTGTTTGTGTGTGTCTGTGGGTGGTGCCCAGCACTCCCTACAGCTCCAGCACTCAAGTATCAAATGCACAGACTGCTTTCAATGACCTAGAAAACCATAGAATTATTTAGGTTGGAAAAGACCTTTAAGATCATTGAGTCCAACTGTTTACCCAGCACTGCCAGGTCACCACTAACCCATGGCCCTCAGCACCACATCTCCATGGCTCTGAAACCCCTCCAGGAATAGGGACTCCACCACTGCCCTGGGCAGCCTGGGACAGGCCTTGACAACCCTTTTGGGGAAGAATATTTTCCTAATATCCAACCTAAACCTCCTTGGCACACCCTTTAAAGGGTGAGCTCATTTGTCTGTGCACTGAGGATGCACATGTTGCCATCACATTTCTGCACCTATTTTTGCCTGCTCCTTGGAGGAAACCTGTATCCTTGCTCTTATGCAAGTGCTCTCCTCCTCATTGCATCTACCAGGGTGGATCCCTGCTCCTGGAAGGATGTAAAGGCTGTTATGGTATATCCCACCTGAAGGTGACAGCTCGGTGTCGAGGGAAATGACTCTTTGTTGGGAGCAAGCAGTCTGCCTGTTGGACATGGTAGGCTTTTGGTCGGGGGGGGGGGGGAGGGCCATGTTGAATCATATGTTGGAGGTTGACACTTAGCTGGATGTATAAATTTTGGCTTTCCCAGAGGCCTGGGTCTTCGCAGGGGCTGCTGCTCTGTCTCCTCACATTTCTGGGGAGAGGAAGCTGTGGCTAACCTCACTGCAAACACAAATTAGCTGGGTTTTGTTGATTTTTGGGTTGGGTTTTTGGGTTAGGGTTTTTTTTTTTTTGGTGTTTGGTTTTGTTGGGTTTGTTTTTTTTTTTTTCTTTTTTTGATTTTGTGTGTTCAGTTTGAACAATAAAACATCTGTTCCTGAGCACAGCAGCTGGACCAAAATGAAGTGACGTTAGCATCAATTATCCTCTGGGATGGGGAGGCTGACGGGAGAATGGTGCAGATTTCCTTAACGCTGAATAGCAAATGAGAACAACAGCTTGGCTGGGTGGCTCATGTTCCCGGAGAGCCTCCAAACAACCCGCCTGCTCGAGCCCTTGTGTTGAGGCACCTGCTGCTGTGCACCGCTGCTCCGGGTACCACACATCAGTCGTGGGGCGAGGGGGGGGAGATGCTTTTGCAGCCCTCAGAGAATTAAGACCCACTTTTGGTGGCAGGGCTTATGGATACTGCAGTGGCAGAGGTTTTCCTGAATGTGCTGACCTGATACAAATACCTTGATGCAAAAAAAAGTGGGGTTTTTTTTGGGAGGGGGGGGCACTCAGCATGAAAAGCCCCAGCTGGGACATTGACTATGGTGAGTGTAGGCAGGCAGCCTGGAGCAGAGCTGGATTTCACAGAGGGATGATGCAGAATCACGTTCCCTGGGTACAGAAAGGGGCTATTAACGGGGAGAAAGCTGGGGGGGGTGGTGGTGGGGGGGATGTTTAGGGATGGAGCACAATGGCTCTGATTTGTTGGCAGTCGTGACCTACAGTCCCTGGCAGCACCTCAAAGCAGCTGTGAAGTGCCAGTCGGTGATGATGCTTTGGCGCGTGATGCGGGCGCCTGACCGCTGGGACACGGGGCTGCCTGGTGGGGAGGGCACCCACCTGGCTTCTCCTCCATGAGGCCCCACAGAGGAAACCCAAGTGTGCTTGGGATGGGCTGAGCGGTCCAGGAACATGGTGGCTTTGCTTGCCAGGGCTTCCCCCCAAACTCTGCTAGCCACGCCCGGGTACATTTTTACCACTTAGATGACGTGGTTTGTCTTTCTGCCCAAAGATGGGTGACTGCAGCCACTGCCCTGGACAAGGTGGTGTCAGGCTCCATGCCAAGGATGGGCATGTACACACACAAATATCCTCCTGTCCCATCCTGAACAAAGTCACTAGAAGAAGGTTATTTCCCCACGTCCTGGTACCACAGAGAAAAACCATGACTGTGGGAAAACTCAAGAAAATTATTAGAGAGAAGGATTTTTATGAGCAAGCTGCTTTATACCTGCACAGCCAGATGCCTGAATAACTTAATGCAGGCTTCAGGAAATAATTTGGGCTGCTGAGAGTTTGAAGCCTCTAAAATAGCTTTCCTGTTCCCTGGGGAGCTGTGAATTTTTAGGCCTGACAGCTTCCAGCGTCCCGTGGGTGAGGTACAGCTGCTCCTTGCAGAGGAGCTCCCCATGGGGCAGGGCTAGGGGAAAAGTGGGGCTTCTGGGGCTCATTAGCTCACGTGATGCTCATTGTGTATTTTGGACACAAAGTGAGTGTTCGGGGTGAGCAGCAGGGGAGAAAGCCTGTTTGAGAGTAACAGCTTGCTCCAAAAAAAAAATATGACAGCCTCGAGCACCCATTTGGCCTGGCTTGTTCCCTGAATGTCATGGGTACCACCGTGGGATAGGATGTCCACGAAAGGCACGTGTCTTGGGCTCTGTTGCCATACGCCTGCACAGCCGGGTGCACTCCAATGCTGCTGCTCTCACGGGAGCATCACCCACATCACCCAGCAAAGACACTGCTGAGAAAAAAAACCTTTGCTTGCTTGCCTGAGCCATTTGATTCTAATCCCTTATTTCTTTTGTCCTCCAGCCCCAGTTGTATCAACAAGCCACACTGGGCCAAAACTACTCCAGGTGTCACGTCCGATGTGCGTCGGCTCTCTGCTCCAAGTCTGGGCTCAGCAGGTGCTTCTGCCCTGGCCTCTCCTACCAGAAAATTAAGTCCAGCTTGGAAAATCCCCCAAATCCTCACTCAGAAGAAACTTGGCAGAATTAGGAGCAAAAGTAAAGGAAGAAAAAAAAAAAATAAAAAAAAATTTAAAAATCACTTTGTCCCACAGCTACTGAACATAACCCATTATTTCCATTTTTTTGGTTGTTGTTTTATGTACTGTAATTCTGCCTGTTTTCTCAAGCTTATACAAAAGTGAGTGTGTTGTCATGCTGTTTGCCTGTCCCTTCCCTTCCTAACATTGTTGAACCGGCTGATTTTTGAGTAGGTCTGGCAAAGACATTAATTCCTCCCCAATATTCAGGTCTTTTTGGCTGCATGGAAATAAGTGCCAATGCTGGAGGCCAGGATGACCACTTGCAGAGAGGGAAATGCCTTTTGGGTCCCTGGTTTCCCAAAACCTCCTGGCTAGTAGTGACTCTATCAGCTGAAGCATCAGGCAACCGGGAAAGTGTCTGAACCTGGCTGGGAAGTGGAGCGATCTGGGATGCCTGGTGCAGGAGTTAAGGCAATGGATTTAATAAGAAAAGCTTTTCCAAGGCTGGATTAGGGAAGAGTTCGTCAGCCAGACGCAAAACTTGCTAATCCCTTCGTGCCAAGGTGAGGAGGGCTGTGCTGAGAGCCCCAGGGGTTTGTGCTGGATGGGGCTGCCCTGACTCCAGGCATGTCTTCCCCTCCCAGCCTGGCAGCAGAAACAGCTCGGAGAGACCCTCTGGTGCATTGGGAACTGGAAGGATCTGAGATAAGGGCTGAGGTTCCTGCACATTGCCTGTTTCTTCAGTGATCCATCTGTGGACTCTCCCTTTCTTCTTTTGACCCAGTTTTCGGAGGCCTGTATTTCCCAATCTGCTTGGTAATCCTAAATAATAGGAGGCAGATGCCTAAACATCTCTTGAGAGCTGGACCTTAATCCCTACCTACAGTGCTTTGTCTCCCTCTAAGCCATCTCATATCTTCAAGGGCAGAGCCTCCTGTGAATCACCTTCCCCTATCCCAGGGCAAAGCATGCCCTGAGGAGCATGGGGCAGTGGGGAACAGGGTTTTGTGGTCACCAGGCAATGAGCCACCTATGGATCACCACCCAGAAGAGGCTTCAGAGAGCTGGATGGGACAGAAAATGCTGAATGAGGCACAGGAGGAGCATGAAGTGTGTGCAATGCAGCAGTCCTAGTAGGAAAAATGAGGTGGGGTAGGGGAAGAAGGGGAAAAAGCACAGCAGGGGCAGCGTGCTGTCTGCAACACAGCATCTGGGATGCTGGTGGGGTGCTTCATGTAGGCAGTGACCAGGCAAGGGATGTATAGCTCTGCCTTGTCCCACTGTTCAGCTTTGGAGCTCTTCCCTCTTCCTGCTGCCAGGGTAGGGCACAGCCTCAAGCTGGGGCTAAAAATGTCATAATAAGATCTGCATCCCACCTCGGTGGGGTTTTCTGCTCCACAGGGCCCCCATTCAGCTCTGCTCTTCTACCCCCTGAGTCCAGACTCGGCATCGCTGCCCGGGGCAGCTTCAGGGGGCCTTCAGGGCTGCTGGAGTTGGGACCTCTCCCCCCACCCAGGTCCCCCTCAGCTCTTCATTTCAACACACCCCTCCACCTCTGGCTTGTTTGCACAGCTCAGAATGTTCCGAGCATTATCAGTGTTTGCACTTTTGCCACTGTTTGTGCTAGTTGCACTTTAAAGGCAATAAAGTAAAGCTTTGTTTGCTTACACAGAAACTGTACTTTTTTTTTTTTTCTTTCTCTTCATTAGACAAACCAGAGCTCACCCTAAAACATGGCACCAAGCACCTCTGTAAGCCCTGGGCCTGCTTGGGCTCCTGGGGACAATGTCCCCAAAGGAAAAGAGGCTTTATGTCTGCAAACACACCGGGCTCACGCTCTGCATCACCCCATGGCTCTGCCTGACAGGTTTTACGCTCTGTGGCTGGGACCTGAAGCCAGTATCCACCCCTTTCATATTTTGTCTGGTCCGCTGAAGGCAGTGCCAAGGTATCCTGGGTCACAGAGCCCCGGCAGGGCCCTTGTCCAAATGCACTGGCATTGCCCCCGGCAAAGCCGCTTCATCCTAAGTCCCCGGGGCTTAGGGGAGCAGTGTGGGAGCTGGGTGCTGCTGATGGCACTGGGTCATGTAGGTCCCACCAGTGTGGGGAGGTGACCTTGCGTGTGCCCAGCCACCCGCTGCTGTCCCCACCCGCTGCCACTGCCTCCTGCGTGCTGGCTGCGACTCGCTGTCCCTGTCCCGTGGGTTAAACATTAACAGGCTGGAGCCAGTGCAAGGCCAGATGAGTCTCAGGAGTGACTCAAGGTGGAGGAAGCAATACTAACAAAGTGCCCTCCGCTGCACTGCTCGGTGACCTGGCTGCTCCTCCATCCCTCTTCATGGAAAGCCTTCCCCCATCATCCTCCCCATCTGCCTTCTCCAGCTCTCGTTCTGGTCATGCAGGGGCTTACAGAGCTGCTCAGCGCATTGCTCTGTGGGCACAGTATTTCACGCACTGCCTAAGGTTGACCTGGACGAGGAGATGCTACTGGGGTGTGTGCTAAGCCTCTTGGGGTGATGCCAGCTCTACCGCCGGCCCCACTGCCCCCCTGAGCCCTCCAACATCCTTGCGATGGGGCAGAGCCCATTGCAAACCCTGCTTCTCACCACCCCTTGGCCTCCAGGGCTGCTGGACCACCATAAGCTGCCCGTTTTTCCTGGAAGGGCAACATTTCTTGCAACCAAGCCCATGATTAACCTAAGGTATTTTCTCCACCCTGCCAGGCACATGTCACCTCTCAAAAGAGCAGCCGTGATGGCTCAGCACCAGGAACACGGTGTAAACAAGGTGCTTGCTGGCCCTGGCTCTGCAGGAACAGCCAGGGGCTGGAAGGGGACAGAAAAAGCACAAACCACACAGCTGTAAGTGGGGTATAAGCTCGAAAAAAACCACAACATCAAAACCTTGTGGAAAAGGCAAAGCTCTCTCTGGGCTCAAAGGAATGGCAGTGGCTCACCATGACCTGAAATGCCGGTGCTGTGTCACAGTGTGTGGCAGCTAACCCTGCCCTCTCCTGGACACTGGATCGCTGGCAGCTGGCCCCTTTGGGGAAATTTCCTCAATTTTGGAACATCCAGCCAAGAAATGCAAAATTGGGTGTTTGAGGAATGCAGCTCACACAGGCCTGTTGGGCTGTGGAACCTGGGGGAGGATGGTGGCTTCTTGAAGCAGGTTTAGGATGTGAGCCTTGGATGAGCAAGAAGGAAATGAGGGAATCCCATCTGCAAACTGGGACTGAAACACAGGGAAGCCAAGAGAGAGGGGGACATGTAGAGGAGCCCTGCAAGCTGCTCAGTGGGGACGAGGTCCTGCGGCTGTGGGATGGGACTAATTTGGCACACCGAGGTGGCTGTGACTTGCTCTGGGGAGGAGACACTTGCCGCAGCTGTAATTCACAGGTCTGGAAAGTAGCCTGGGATGTACCTGGTGCCTCCTGCTCCCACCCAGCGTGGGCTGAGCCGTGCAGGTGGGCTATAGGGTGCCTGGCACACACCAACACTCAGGGAGCTCATCCTTGCTCAGCGCAGCCTTGGCTGCAGCTCTGATTTCCATCCTGCCCCACTGGGACCACCTCTCCCCCACCTCCTGCCACTGCCAACAGCTCTCCCTTGCTCACAGGTCCAGGCCAGCATTCCTTGGAGTCCTCCAGGCTCTGCCAGTACTAATTTCCCTAAGAAACTGTGATGCCAACATGTTGCAGGCATCGCAGAATGATGCAAGCTGACGGGATTAATCCTGCTTTATCCCAAACCCCGGGACAGTGGTATGGGGTGAGCTTGGGTAGGAGGCACAGTGCAGTCCCTGTTTGTACCCCAAAGCCCACAGCCAGGGAGCATGGGGTGATATGAACATACCTGCAGTGCTAATTGCTGCCTGTAATCCCAGGATTATGTTTTATTGCTTGTTATATCCCTCTCCCAGCTCCCTTCCCTACCCCAGGCCAAACCAGAGCACAGCAGGTCTTGGGATCCTCCTAATTAAATGCTATTATTTTATTTATTATTTTTTTAACACCGCAGTTTTAAAGATGATTTAAAACACATGACATAAAGACACAGTTCAGCTTAGACACCCACAGCTTTCTACCTCCCAGCTCCAGACACACCCAGCATGTCCATCTGGATTAGAGACCGAACGGTGTGCCTGAGGGGACAACTGCCACAGGGCTCATTCTGGACACCCTCAGTGCCTTCACTTGGGGTGGGTATAAAGAAAGGACCCATTTTGGGGTGCGTCTTCAGCTGCTGGGGCCCGTCTTGCAGTGCTGGGCAGAGCAGAGCCCTGCTCATCCCAGATGTCTGTGGCATCCATCAAAATGCAGGCACCTTCTTGGGCATGGCCATATTTCATCCCTGGATCCGGAGCTGGTTATGAAATTATGAGGGCTAGACAAATGGTGATTTTTGTTTCAGCAGACATGCTGCATGCTGGGCACCTTTCAGGAGATAAATCTCTGACCTCGTAATCATATTTCTCCTCCCTCCTCCTTCCCTGGCTTGAAATAAACGGGTTTTAACCGGTCTCAGCTCTCTGAAGAAGTAGTGCTGAGAGATGGGAAGAGAGGAGGGGGAAAGGGCATCAGAAGGCTCTCCCTGCCCAGAATCTGGAAGGTCCTGAGGGCCTCCTGAGCATTTTCACTGTGAATCCAGGTGCCTTCAAGATGCTGCAAGGGACTGTGTCTACTCATGCTCTTCCCTCCTTGCCAGCTCCAAGACAGACCACCAGTGAGAGGATCTGCTGAGGTCAGAGATGTGGAACTGAGCAAAACCTCTCACCAGCTCTTGCTTCTCCTCTGCAAACATCTTTCTAGCTGCTGCAATTGCAGCCATGTCGCAGCTTTTCCACCTGTAGATTTTTTGCTTTATTTGATTCTACTAGGTCTGTTTTTACAGAATAATTTTGCCTTTTATGTGGCCCAGTACTCAGAAGAGTTCATTTGAGATGATGCTTACGCAGATCTCCAGGGATGGTATAAAAGCAGGGACTAAGGAGTCTTGGGGTCCATCGGTGAAAGAGAAGCAGGGGGATTTGATTTATACTCACACTGTGGGGCACCAGGAGTAGGATTTTAGGATCTGCTCAGTGCAGGATTGCAGGCTTCTACAAGGCTTTTGAGTGTGTCTTGTGCACAGCCCGAGTCCCTTAGAGCTTTGCTGTTAACAGTGAAAAACCCATGGGGAAACCACAATGCAAAGCCTGCCTAGAGTAGGGGTTAAATTGTGTTCTTTGGGGTTTTTTTAACCCAGCTTTGTGTTTTCCTGTCTGTCTGAACACTTGGCAATAGACTGGTCCATGGGTATTTTGTCCATAAAAAAGCAATCTGGTCATGTTTGCAGAGGTTCACTGAAGAATCATGAGATCAAGGACAAGAGGTCACCTCATGACAACAGCTTGGTTGCTTGCTTGGTTTGGCCGTGTTGGTTACCTTCTTAATTTATCAAAGTTTTCAAAAGCACTTCTCTAGAAAAAAAAAACCCCACTAGAATGCCATACATTGATACCTTTTGCATAGCAGTCGATGGACAGGAGCATCAGGTCTCAGCCCAGAAGGATCATCAGGGTAGGACCCTTCTCCCTCTTCCTCCACGTGACAAAAATTATTCGAATTCTTCTCATCTAATAGCCAGCTAGCAGTCTTGCACTGCGTTGGCTGAAGAGCAGATGCAGCTCTGGCAAGCAGTCAGAAAAACACTAAATGAGCAAGTTTTTCTTCTGCTTCTCACATCCGCACCATTCCTCGGTGCTTGCAAGTGCGTGGTGTAATCATCCTCCGTTTGTTTTTACGGCTTTGGTTCCAGAAAAGATGGGAACAGAAGCTACACTAAATTCTGCTCCTGCTGCCAGGAGCTGCGAGTATAATAGGGATGAGTAGGGGGGCAGTTATTACTCTGTCCCCTTCAGTTTTCTCTGTTAAGTACTTAATAACCGAGATACCCTGCAGCAAGCCTGACAGATGCCAAACGGCAAAGGTGCCTCCAGATAAACTCTTTACTGAGAAAACGCTTACTGACATTTGCTATGATCTGAACACCCAGATCATAGCTTCAGCCTGCTTCTCTGGCTGGTTTACTTCACCAGCTAAACTACATCACCCTTCCCAACTTCCCAATCAGCCGGAGAAGAGGCTGAGGGGAAAGCAAGCAATATTTGCTCTTAGGCAAAGCACTAGACCCCAGGCAGCCTGGGAGCATCGATGGGGATGTTGGACGCCAAGCCCAGTCCCTCAAAACATAGACTGGGATGGCACAATGTGTAGGAGCACCAAATAAAAGATTTCTTGCATGGAAAGGAAAAAAAAAAAATCCAACACTGCTTGCACCAGCAACTGGAAAATTCTTGAAGAAAAAACCAAATTTTTTTCTTTTTAGGTGATTTATGTAGGTCCCCAGGGACAGGTAGTAACTCTGTGATGATGGAACATGCTGGTGTGACCCAGGCATGGAGGACACTGGGCAAATATTGCATGAGCAGAAGGCAGAGGGTCCCTACCTCTTACCTTTGCCCATTGCTGGTTTGCACTCCACTCCCTCTCCCCAGGTACCACCGCGCTGCTGCGGACTGTCTCCTTGGGCTGACTCTCCATCACCTTCCCCCTCGGCCAAGAACAGCGCAGGGGGTTTGCTCATCCTCCCACCCCAGCTGCTCAACCTGCCCAGCACAGCCACTCTGCTCAGGCAGGCTTGGCTTGCCGAAAGCGAGCTGTTTGCAAACACACACAGCCAGTTTCCTCGTCTCCTGGTGATTTATCTGACGAAGGAAAAGCAAAGCTCTGCCTTGACATCCTGCTTTTTATTCTGCTGGGTTTTCCAGCCAGGGCCTGAGGAGTTCAATGAGTGTGGCCGAGGTCAGACCACAAATCAGGGTTCAGTCAGCCTGGGCATGTGGGAGCCTCCCAGCTCAGCCTCCTGGCCAGGGGCTCCTGCAAGTGATTTATTTTTTGCCTGCTGTTTCTTTATTTCTAGTGCATGTGCTGGAGTTCCTAATTACTTCTGAAGAGCTTATTTGGGACTCCTTGTGCCCATGCTGGAGGGTCAGTCGTGGCCTCACAGGACAGGGCTGGTCCCTGCTGTGCCCTCTGCAGCAGGGCTGGAGGATGCCCAGGGTCTCCAAGCAATGGAGGTGCCTCTGCTCTTCCAATTTCCATCCATAAGCAGCCAGACACCAAGGAAAGAGCTGTTTTTAACTTTGCACTGCCCACAGAAAAAGTCCTCAATGTCACCTCAGAGCCAGCTTTTGGTTCTGCCAGACCACATCTCTCCCTAGTACTCAGTTAACACCCACAGCTCTGGTGTTTCAATCCTCCTGCTCGTTTGCTAGCATGTTAGGATGGCTGCTGATGGGCTCATGGATTTTTCTCCACTCCAGCAGCAAGCACTGGGTGGGGTTGGTGTCATGGTGCATGAGCTGGACACAGGAACACAGTATTGCAAGGAGGTAACCAGCCAAAAGCCCAAGGCAGGAGGAGAGAAAAGCTCCACATGCTTGTAGGACCAAGGTCTTCACCCTGGCCATTGCACAGCCCGGGCCTTCAGGAAATTCATTTTGCCCACTCTTGTCTCCAGGCTGGTTTCTTTTGAATGGGATCTGCCCAGCACAGATACAGCTCTGGCCATGCACTAACACTTAGCAACAGCAGCAGAAGTTCCTCATGCAGTGTTGCTTCCAGCACAACTCCACCACAGCCTTTGCACTGGTCCACAGGTCATTTTAGCTTGTCTGAACCTGCAGCGCGGTTGCACAGCCAAGACCAGCTGAGGTTAAAGAGACCTTGGTGGAGAGGCTCAATTTCTTAACACTTTTCTATATTTATCATTCTTAACTCCAGCTTAATGGGCAGCTTTGTGGGTGCAACCTCACAGACACCCACCGGATTCAAAGCCGATGGGCTTGAAGAAGTTGGTGTCTTGACAAGCAAGAGCTTTGCAAAGTGGATGGCAGCATTTACCTGAGTCCATGCCTGGGGCTTCTCTCTGTGACTGAAGCAGCATCACAGGGCAATTATTCTCTGGATCCACACAAATACTCCAAAGCTGGGTCAGGATAAGCAGAAAGGTTGCCTTTCTCCCTCCATGGGTTAACAGGCTGGCACCTGGCATCAGCAGCGTGGCCCTGGGACACAGACTGTGTCACAGTCGTGAGGTTGACACCAGTGCTGGGCTTTGGCCAGCTGCAGGAGGGTGTTTACTGCTGCCATCATACCAGCAGCTAAACTGGCAGCTTCCCACAGAGCCAGCACCCCTCCTGCCTGCTGGGGGGAACGAGGACCCCAATGGGCAGAGCCTGCAGTGGGGAGGTGGCTTTGGGAAGGCTGGCAGGGTGTCCTTGGGGTGCTGGGCAGGGAGCTGTGCTTGCACCGGGGCTGGGGTGTGCATGGGGGGCTTTTGCACCTGCTTGTGGAAACCCAGGTGTGTGGTAAAGCTTGTCCCAGCTCTTCCATGTGGCCTTCCTTGTGAGACGTGCTCTGGGGTGGCACTGAAGTGTCCCAGCAGTGACGAAAGTGCTGAGCACCCACCTTGCTGGATGAGCACAAAGCCTGGCGGTGCAGGTATCTAGCAGGGACAGAAACCCAGGCTGGGACAAATAGCATCCCATGGTCCCCAGTAAGGCTCCAGCTCCAAAGACAACCAAGGTGTTACAAGGCAGTTTACAGATTTACTTTTCTTTTCCAGTTCCTAGGCTTGCAAGAACTGATGGCCATATGAACTGCCCCCTCTTCAGGCAGGAGGGTTTGAGATCTTCTCCCTGGCCCCACTGCCCCAGACAGAAGATTTTGGTTACACTACGCTGCTATCTAACACAATTTGAGGTGCAGGGAGGTGGGGTTTCTATTTGTGGTGCCAAACACCATCCTGGTCCCCTGGAAGCACTGGTACTGGTGGGTGATGCTCAGCAGGCCCAGCGCTGCTTTATCTGAGATTACTTTGACCTACAGGGTCCAGGGCTGTAGCGCTTAAAGTTGTAACTTGATTCTGCAGCCCTATAAATATGACCAGTGCACCCTATAAATACGACCTGTGCAAAACAGTAACAGTCACCTAATCCAGTTAAATATAATGACTGCCACCCACCAAATCAGCTAACCGAATCGTAGGGACCCCAGGAGGTCTCTCTGCCCGGGGCTGGGTGCACAGCAGGTGAGGGGAAGCAGGAACCAGCTCTTGGCTGATGCGACAACACGCCGAGGATGAGCAGTTTTGCGGGGGTGAAGATGGCACACGGCCACGCAACTGTCCAGTGCCTAGAGAGGTTCACGAGGAATTGGCCACGTGTCCTTTGGGCATGGAATCAGCTCCCATGTTGCAGTGCTGAGGTTGCTCCGTACCCGTTAGGAGCACGAGCTGTGTCTGGCAGTCGTTGGGAGACCCACCTCTCTCTGAAGCCACCGAGGGCCTGCCACATTACCAGTCAAAGGCTTGTTAGCTGCCTGGGAGCTGCACAAAAGGGTCAGCTCGTGCCTCCCGGCCACGATCCACCCATCCCATAGGTTTTACACTTGGAAGGTGTTTCTTCCTTTTATATAACCTGCCTACACCAGTGATCAGATGTCACCAGGAGGAGGACAAAGGGCTTGCATACAGACGTTTCAAAGCCTCATTCTTTTTCTGCAAGAACCAGGAAGCTCTTGGTGGAGAGTGAAGCAGCAAAGAAACCTCCAGCAGCAGCTGTTTTCCAGCCCAAATTATGCTTCTGTCCCTTATCTCCCTCTTAATATCCCTCTTCACCCCTTTCTGTTGGGTAAATTGGTGCTAAAGCTTTGACAGACTGTGAGGAGACATCACCCTTCATCTGAGATGGAACGACAAACCCCACAGTCCCATAACACTGACACAGAGAAATCTGATTTAGGGTGTAGGAGGTGCCTGCTCTGCCCCTGGCTCCCCCCTCCCTTTATAACTCAGCTTTCTGCCCTTTATTGCCCACCTTTGACAGCATCATCAGGCAGGAAGCAGCAACGGCCACTGTTGTCTTGCTGTGATTTTTGCATCCTCAAACTTGATGAGGAATTGCACTGCTCAGCAGCTGGAAGGTGTCTGTCCTCTGGAGTCTGTGCATCGAGGCTGTCTTAGTGTGCAAGCCCCAGCAAGTGAGCCTGAGCACCAAGGCTTGGAAGGCCGTGCTCTGAGTCATGTTGACTATTTGGGAGCTTTGAGTCTTCCTTTGGTGGGCCTGAGAGTGGAGATCAGCAAAGGAGACTTGGACCGGAGCTGGGCTCTCACACATGCATTAGGGTGGGGATCAAAGCACCAGCCCTTTGGAGCTGATGTCAGGTGCAAGTATCATCTGCTCCTCCAGTGACTGGAGAAGATCAAGCGAGAGGTTGCCAGCAGGGCCCCATACTGCAGGGTATTCTCCAGCCTCATCCAGGCATTACCCGTTGGCAAGGGCTCCGGGCATAAATGGGAAGGAATGGGAAGCAGGGGGACTCGGGGGCTTCGCCAGACCTACTTGAAGAGGTAACCACATGCTTCCAGGGAAGAGGAGCCCATGGGATAGAGCTGTAGGGCACAGACATTTCTCAGTTGCAGCACAAACCACGTTTTCCCTTATTTTTACTACTGTAGGAAACTTCATTCAGCAGGATATTCGAACATGTTGCCCAGCTGGCTCTGCAGCATGTGGAAAGCAAGCAGGAGGGATGGCAGTAGCAGGGAGGTGTGGGCAGACCAGAGGTAAACCTCAGCCCAGCAGAACAGTGCAAGGGCTGGGGAGAAACTCTCTGCATGCCATTTGCCAGTCATCTTTGAAGTCCTGGAAATGAGCACCGGATCTTGGAAAGGCTGCTGGAAAAAGAGGTTGTACCATGAATTCTGAATGTAAGGCGACCTTGAAGAGGCAATAAATATATTTGCACGCACATCCACACGCCAGCCTTCTCACCTCTTCCCACTTTGAAACCCAGACGTGGCATCTGACCTCAGGGCTATATCCTGCCCCATTACTAGAGGCCTCGAGTCCTGTCCAACATGTCATTCCCAATGTTCACCCTCCTGTTAATCTTATTTCCCTTTCTGATCCCCCTGTCTTGCCCAGGTTGGCTCCTGTCCGAGCATCCAGGGCAAAAGATGGCAATCAGGAGGGCTTCAGCATCACAGGGCTGATAGCAGCAATTTATAGCTCACAGTTCTGCTGTGGCTCTGCATTCGGGAGGGGGCTGGAAGGACAGTTTAATGAAGTGCAAAGGAATGGACACCATGAGATACTGAAGCTGGGAAAAATACCAGCCTACTGCTAAATACTTTCCTTCTGACTAGGCATGTCCTGCAGTCTCTAAATCTTTCTGTCAAAGGATTTAGTAAATGCCGTGATTTCCCCATCCAGACACTCCTATGGGAAAGGTGGGTCCATCTCCTTGTGTCCTGCACAGTCCAGAGCAAATGGATGGGAGTTGGTTCCAGGGTAACCCTGGTGGCTCCGTCATGCCATTAACCAAGGAGGAGCAGGGAGCAATGTCCCAGGAAGGTCACTGCAGAAAGGCAAGGGGATGGAGAGCTGCTGGTCTGGCTTCTGAGTTGCTTTGCAAGAGAGCAGGGATGGAGATGAGAAGCTGGTGTAATGAAGGCACAGTGGATCCATATGCACCTTTGATCCCATCTTGCTGCCAGTTCCTGGAGTCAAATGGTCTGGCAGACACTGAGGGGATCCCCCTCTGCTCATCAGCTTCTCCCACTCCAGCTCAGCCCATAAATGAGACTCGATGTCATAGCTGTGAACAGCAGTTTCCAGGCCAATATGGAAGAGCTGACATCCTTATTCCGACCTTTCTTTGTGTCTGTGTTGGAAGGAAAGAGAGGTGAGTGGCTCCTTTCCCCATGTGCATGGAACAGGGTGGTTGTGCAATGCCCCAAGATGGTGGTGGCCTTGGCAAAACCCCTTAAAAACCTAAGCAAACCGGATGCCCTCTGGGGTGATACTGGCAGCGGGCAGGGCTTGACACTGGCAGCGCTGCCTCTGCTGCTCCCTCGCTTTATGCCATGAACAGATTTCAAAGCTCTTGGCACCCCCTCTGAAAAGCCACAAAGACCCGGCCCTGGGAGAGGGCTGCAACTAGAAAAGCAGATGCTGTATCACTCCTCTTTGCCAGAGGACGGCTGAGAAGAGGAGGCCCAGGAAATGAGGGTGTATTTCATGTTGACTTTACTATTTGGTGCGATGCCAGAGTATTCGGCAGTGGGGGAGGATGGGAAGATTATCTTTGCTCCAAAGAAAACTGAGTCACTCCTCCAAGGAAATCTCCTCTGAGATTTAAAAACCGATGGGATGGTCACGCTCGATGCTCCTGGCCAGCAGGACATGTCCTGCTGCAAGGTCGCTGCCCCGCAGTAGGTACAGCTCAAATCACCAGCAGTGGGGGAAATTGCCAAAACAACAGGATCACGCCACAGCTAACACACTCCTGAAGACATTTTCCCTCCCACAACCCTGAGGCAAAGCTGGGTGCGTGCCCCCCTTGTCCAATCCCTGCCAGCCCTCACCCATCCTCCTGGAATGAAAGGCTGAGCTTGAGCCCAGCCAGCCCCTCCCCCAGTTGCCTCATGGACACAGGGCAGCCCTGTAGAGAGGGACCCTCATCTTACTGCTCAGTCCACCTGTATCTCAAACCTGAACCTGAATAGGGGAGGGAATGAAACTCCCTCCTTTCTCTTTTCTTTGGAATTGGAGAAAAGCAGCCCATTTTCTACCACTGCAGCTCTGGCACCATCCGCTGTGAAATCCAGCTCTTGAGCTGTCCGTTTGGTTGCTGTTTTCTACAGCAAGATGTAGAATATGTCTGCATCCCATACTGTGAGATCATATGCATCCTGCTTCTCACTCAAGCACAACTATGAGTGTGCAAGTGTCCAGGAGGACCAGTTTGCCCAGTGAACACCATAACCATCCAAGGGGTCACCAGCACTGCCCGCTCCCTGGCTCTGCACCCATGGGTGAACAGAGCAGTGATGTTGTTGGATGAACCTCTAGCCTACCTACATCAAGTCTGCAGGCTTGACATACCTGAAGACTGTATCTCTCTGTCACCCATCTGACACCAGCCATCCTCCCAGCTGCATTTTCTGACCTGTCCTTGCTGGCAGGGCCCTGCCTGCTCTTTTGTTACCTTGTGGGGATCATGTCCATGCGTGTAATTCAGAAAGGCTCCAAAGATTGAAGCTTGGAGCTTTGAATCTCCCCTCACTCCTCCTCTGGCTGTATGCTGGAGGCGTGCAGAGCTAGGAAGCAACTGTAGTGTTGGTTACCTGTGCAAGATGTGTGCTTTTCAGGCCAGATATTCTGTGTCCTGATACAATTCCCTGGAGTCAATGAGAAGGGCAGATGCTGAGAAATAGATGAGGGGAGCAGAGCACAGGAGACAAAGACCCTGAAGTCTTTTCAAGAAATAACACCTCTTTATTGACATGGCCCTCACCGGTGCTGCCCGTCCCATCCCTGCGGAGGAACCCCACATAGCTGAGTTGGTCCTGCTCTCCTGGCAATGCCCTCACCCCCTGGGAGCTGAAATTTGTGGTGTTTCCCACAGGCAACTGCAGCCCAGTCCGTGCCCAACTCCAGCAGCTGGTGCAGGAGAGCTGCCACCAAATGTCCCCAGCTGCTCCGTGCCCCCAGGACCCAGCTTTCCTCACCTGATGCAAAGTTCGTGCAAGCAGCCCCTGGCTCAGCCTCTCGCTGGGGTGGAGCACCACCAGAACACAGAGGGGCATGGTGCCCTTGCCAGCCTCTCCCAGGCACTCCTCAACAATCGGCACAGTTTGGCCTGCTCTTCCCCAGCCTGTCCCCAGTCCCAGCTCCCTTCCTGGAGTTTACGTAAGAGCTGCACATAGTGTCTGCAGGGCCTGGGCTGCTGCTCTTCCTTTGCAGCCTAGGGCAGCAGCTTGCAGCAGTCCCCATTTTCTCTGCAGCCATTTAGGGCCCCTGGGGCCAGGAGGATGTTTGCCCTGTCCTCTCTTCAGGTGATGCTGTGTCACAACATCCAAGATGACCAGAGGTTGCAAAATGTTCAGATGTCAGGACAATCCCATCTGGCTGTTAGTATTGCTGGCAGCAATTTCTCTGCAAGACGTAGAAGCTGCATGGTTACCCGGCCTCCTGTTTTCCACCCTTTGCAACAAGGCCACTACCTTCAAGTCCTCAACTTATGGAGATCCCACAAGGATTCTGTTGCATTAAGCCACTACACACCTTCTCGGGCCAAGGCTTCAGCAGGATGCAAATCAGCAGAGCATCTCTGCTGCATTGCTGCATCTCAGTACGACCGTGCATCTGAGCAGGCAACATGAGGCATGTTATCCTGCCAGCCCTAGGCCCAAACACTCATTTCCTTACATCAGGGATGGGCACTGGATGTCCCTGATAGCCCTGTGCTCTAAGCGTGGCTCATACCTTGGCCAGCTCGTCCTGAAATGCTGCCTCACAAACAGAAAAGACCAAACTGTGTTTATTATTTTGCACCCAGTCACCGTCAGCTCATGCTCTGGGGCTGCTAAGCCCCAGGGTCCTGTAAAGGCCCTGATGCAGAGAGGAGGCCCAGGGACCAGCAGCTCCCCTGAAAAGTGGCTGCCATCCTTGGGTTAAAACCCCTGAAACCCCACACGTTTGGTGTTTTCATTCCTGCACCTACCCCAGCTGCTTCCCAGGGAAAGTCGGGAGGGCAGCAGGCTGGAGCCCAACCAGCAACCACTATAAATCCCCCCCCAGCACCTCAGAACCGCTGGATTTACCACCCTCAGAGAAGGCAGGAAAGCCTGCAAGGATCTGGTTGGACCTAGGGAGGACGAAGTGCTGCTTTCCTTCCTTTGCCCCCCTCCCCCCCTCCTTTCTCATTCGTCCCATCCCTAAAAACAACGGATTAAAAACACGGTTTCCTTGAGCAGCGATGAAATCTCATCTTACTTATTTTGGGGGTAGGCTGTGTTACTGGGAAAGGATGGGAGCTGCCTCCGAGCTGTGACCGACACCTCCCCTCCAGCCCTGAGCTGAAAAACAAGCAGCTCCGGAGGAAGAAGGGGAGAAGGAAAACATGCCGTTCCCTGCAACTCTACCAGCTCCTGCCCCTTCCATCTCGGCAGCGGAGGCCCTTAGCCTGTTGGCAGCGAGCGGATTGGCTGGGGGGGGGTGGGAAAGGGAGCCCAGTTTGGTGTTACTGGGCAGACTTGGAGATTTTGGGGGGATGGAGGGAGGGGGGCACGCACACGCGCGCCTGCGTCAGAAGGGGAGCACGCACAGGGCTTGTTTTGTGATGCTGGATTCCAGTTCGCCTCCACCAGCGCGCTGGGACACGGCGTCAGCGGC
>WTSP01001913.1:0-30627 GCA_025331215.1 Actenoides lindsayi | reverse complement strand
GCGGGGCGGGCGGCGGCGGCGCTTTTCGCCGTCGGGCGCGGCGGGGGGGCGGGGTGGGGGGGGGCGGGGGGGGGGGGGGGGGGGGGGGGGGGGGGGGGGTGTGTGTGCCTCTGGCTCTGGGTTGGTGCTGGGTGACACGGTGCCCGCCTGAATGTCCCCATTGTGCTGCCAGGGAGGGAGCAGGAAGCGCTGGCATCACCCCTCTGCGCGCCTTGGCACCTCGCCGGCACCCTGCCAGGATGGGGGGGGGGGACCCCGGGAAGGGGGCCATGCCCCCAGGGAGATATTGGGGGGGAGGGAGAAATAGGAGGGGAAAAAGAAGAAAAACAAAAAGAACAGGGTTTGGAAGTAGAAAATGTTACCGTGCAGAAAAGAGGTTGAAAGGGGAGAGAAAAAACACAGCCAACCTCTTTGTCTGCTACACTTGGGTATTAAAAATGGCGTTTTCCTTGGGAAACAGTAAAAAATCCCCCTGCCACTGCCTCAAAATGCTGATTCCATCCCAAAAGCTGGGTTGGAGTGGTGGCTGGCCCGGCCACCTCTGTGTTTCACCACTGGAGCTCTCCCCATTACCCAGCCCCAGCCCCATCAGCTGCCCCTTCTCCCCACCCTGCCCGCAGGATGGGTGCTGGGCAGGGGCACCCCGAGTACCTACACCCACCCAGCCCACCATGTGCATGTGTAGCTGAGATGAGGAGCCTGAGTTCACCTGGACAATGCCTCCTCCATCACCAGCGTGGACTGAGAAACTCCAAAGCTGCTCAGTGCTTCCACACAGCTTCACAGCACAAAATCAAACCTGAAAGCAGGAAACAAAACCTTAAATGGCAGCAGGAAAGGATTTATTTATTTTTTTTTCCCCTTAAGAGATGTGAAAGCCAAGAGAAAGAGCAAAACCCTTTCCCAGATGCCTCCTGTGCAAGGGCTTGGGGTACCTCTGGACAAAGCCTGTGCTGTGCTGGAGGAAGGGTGCAGGAGTCAAGGCTTGGGACACAGAACCAAGCAGGCCTTTTGCCCCCCAAAAGTTACCTCAACAACCTTAGAAAAAAATATGAGATTTTGGACTAACATATTGAAGAACCTCTACATGGCTTCAGGGCCCTGGTACCTTGTCAACGAGTAACACGGGCAGGACCCTCATATGTTGGACTTCAAGTGACAGGTTGGAGGGCTCACATCCACTCAGCTTTTTGTATTTCTTAATATTGCTTGCTCATTAGCATAGAAACAAGAAAGTCCATCACCCAACCCTGAGCAGAGGGAATGTAAACAGGCCCACAGGGCTGGCTACCACGAAAGCAAGCAGGACTCATTTCATGGCGAATGACAGGGGAACCCATCCTGGTTCCAGCTTTCCAGCACTGGTGGGGAACACCACACACAAAACCACATGCCCATTTGTCCCAGGCCCAGCACATCACAGACAAGCACATGGGAGGGCACCTTCCACTCAGGGGATACTGACCAGGGCCCACCACATCCCCCCCCAAGGTGGTATCTCACCCTCCAAAGACTTTGCTTACCCACGCCACCATGGGCTGCTGCAGGTCCACCTTGACCACCTGGCAGAGTGAGGCACCTTCCTCATGGCCATTAGAGAGAAGATGGGGTAGGTGACAGCAGCTTGGAGGCCATTCTGGAAGATGCAGCCCTGGGCACCTCTAAAAGCCAAGCAAAGACCAAGACAAAAGCATTTGGAGAGCGATGCTCATTAGAGAAGAGAGTGAGGTGTTTTTCACTTGTATGATGTGAGCTCTATTCACGATTCCTCATTAGGACTCAAACAACCTGTGGACCTATCCCAACTTTTGGTTGGCAGTGTCTGTGCTCCTATCAGCTTGCAAACATCCACTGGGCAGGCCACTCGAGGAAGGGGGCGGGGGGGAAGGAAAAATAAAAAGAAAAGCCCATGCAATTATAAACCAGGCCCTTCCTTGTGTTCAGCCTCAGCTCTGTGGACACTCTCCTAGAGTGACCCAAGACACTGATCTGGGCCTTCTGCGCTTTTCCCATTCACTTCACAGTCTGGCCAAGGCCAATACCAAGGGATTTTAATTAAAACTTCTTTCCAACCACAGTGGTGGGCATTTTGTCTGTTAATTGCAGAACAGACAGTGTCTCAGCGAAACGAATGGCTGTCCAGTTGGTCAGTGTATCCTTCCCAAGCCAAGAGCTGGGAACATTAGCACTGAGCACAAGAAGGGTCTTTCATAGTAAGGACACATACAAAACAAGAGGTGAGCAGTTATCATCATCATCATTAGGAAGCAAAAATGAGAAGAACATTTTCTTCTGCTGGGTAGGGATGGGAAAATGGGCTCAGAGCCTGTCTCTGCCATGTTGAAAAACCAAGATGGAAGAAGGACAACCACATCTGAACCTCACACCTATTTCACCTTTGGAGCCACCAGGATGGTGGATTTGCTTTGCACTCACTCCGCTGTTAACTCTTTCTGGGGAAAGTATGATCAGATTTGGACCCACTGTTCCAGTGGAGGTCATGGTGGCTCTTGCCCTCTGAGGGTTTTAATGTCAATGGAGAGGCCCTGTCGTGAGAGTCCCCTAAGGGTGCATCTGCCTTTGGCATGGCAGCATTCAGGCAGTGGCTCAGAGGTACTGTGTGAGATCAGTGGACAGTCCAAAGCCCTTCTTTGTCACCTCCAGAAAATGTGAAGTCTTATCTTACCGTATGTTGTTGCTCCTCAAGCTCAGAGACCTTGTGATTTATACTGCTGAGCTTCCTATCATCATTGCTGCTCATCTTCTAGGTCATCTAATTCTTTTTAAAAACACCTATAACTTCCTCTATATCACTGACATCTCCCAGCTCTGCCTCATCCACACGTCAGCTTCGCTCTTCTACTTTTTGGGGTCATTCATAGAAATATGAAACATGAAAGGCCTGGGGAGCTCCAAGGGAAACCTCTCCTGCCTGACACCTCCCCTTGCAACACCAACCACGGCTGCCTGATGTGTACTCCGGTCAGACCTACCTTCATCCCACTCTCCAACCACATATAGATCATTTCTTTCTTCAAATTCCACTGTTAATCTTTGAGTCTTCTCTGAAGGATAACAACTTGGCTTCTCCAGCACAGTCGAACCATCTGCACCAAGGACAGCCTTTGGTGAGGAAACCTTCCAGCAATGGCATTTCTCTCTATGAAAACAATCCGAGGCTCTCACGTGGTAGACTTGGGCTGTGTTTGTTGATGCAGCACCCAGCTCCCACCCCACCCTTGCCAGGAAAGAGTGTAACATCACTTCCACTACAGCCCACCTCACCTGGACACCAGCTAACCACCAAACCCACCTCCCTCAAGCCATCTCCCTCATTAGGCTAATTATAATTACCTGCCAACCTAATTGCACCCTTTCCCTAGGAGAAGCAAGCTCAGAGATGCTGCTCCTACACAGCATGGTTGGGAAGCTACTGGTAATTGGAGGGATATTTTCATAGCCTGTATGTAGTGCCTTACCTCCAGAGAGCAGATTTAGGCATGTCAAGGGCTGTGGGGTGCATCTGAAGTGTGCTGCTCGTGCTCCTCACCATTAAACAGCAGCAGCAGAATTCACTGGGCAGACAGGAAAACCCCAGCTTCTGCCCTTGTGCTCTGCAAGGGCTACAGCTTCAACTGTGACACGATTTCAAGGGTGTCCTGGTTGCTTTGCTTACTCAGTGTTTAAGCCTAGGGGGCAGAAAAATGACGTGCTCTTTAGGGACAGCACAAAAATACACACCTTGAAGATAAAAAGACCCCTCCTCTCCATTTCTAAGCATGGCACATGCTTCAGGAACATCTTGGTCTTTCTGCCCTAAAATCTTCACCAGCTTTCCCCTGGAAAAACAATAAGAGCGTATTTGTGATTGAAGGACATTGACTGGAGGATGAAAACAAGCTGGTAAGGAAAGTTCTCGCTTTCAAATGCTACAGCTTTGCTGTTTGGAAACTTGCTCTATTTCATGTTCTCCTTTCCAGCCAACTCACATTTTTGTTTCAATCTTTACAGCCCCAGCCAGGCACTTCTGCGCGGAGCTGTTGTTAGTGTGTCATGGATAGCAACACATACCTAAGGGAAGGAGTCGACGTTTGCTGGAAAGGGGCCTGGCTGAACTCCCTTTCCCCCTCCTGAATCCAAATGGCCCCCAGCTTTGGAAAAGTTTGCCTCCAACTTTGAACTCGCTTGGCCCCAACTGCTATAAATAGTTGGAACAAAACCTCCCAGGCCAAATGCCCTGAGTGTTTAGAAAGCTTTGATCCCGTGCTGCTTTCTGAGAGCTTGAGCCTTTTCAGCTCGTGCAGCTCGAGCCCATATTGCTGCTCTAAGCAGGACCAGGGAGACCCGACTCTGCTGGGCTGGGAGGTGGGAGGGTGTCGAGCCCTGTGTGCACCCCGAGTGGGGACCCTCCTCATCTCTCAGCACCAGAGCAAGAGCAGTGGATGGGACACTGAATCAGAGCCACGATACTTGCCTCAAGTCCACAGACCTTCTCAAGGAGAGCCATCCCTCCTCCTCACTCCTGGATGCCGTGTTTGCTTTCTGTCCCTGTTTTCTTGTGGGTTGAGGGTGCTTTGCTTCCCCCTCCCTCTGGGTGTGCCTGGCTCTTGTGCTTTGGCACTGCTCGCCTTGGCCAGAGACGGAAGTGGAAAGACACAAACATCAGGGGGAAAAAAAACCAAAACAAAACAGAAAAAGGGCTGCTCTTGCAGTATTTCCAACCCGTCAAGCCCAGAGTGGGAATCCTATGAGAAAGCAAGCCCTCAGAAAACCCCAGGCCAAGAGGTTTGGATAAGTGGCCTCAGGGTTTGCATCCCACCCCCTGCCAAGATCCTGATGGTTTCAGAGTAGTAGAGCTCAGCTCTGCCAGCCACTGGCATTCACAGGGGTGCTCAGCACCCACAAACCACCACCTGGAGCAGGCACCCAGGCATGCGGCTCCTCAAGCTTCCTTTGCCCAAGGCTGCAAGAGGAGACAGCCCCAAATACTTCCCCAGCCTTCACCAACCCCAGCCCTCATACAGCTCCAGCCACCAGCTTGTTCTTCCCACGTGGACACAAGAAAGGGACCCTGAATGCCACCCCAGCCTGGCTTCCCAGGCTCAGCACTGCAGCATCTGCCTTTCCTACCTCTGCATTTCCAATGGGTTTTTACATGCACGGTTCAGAGCCCCCAAATTCCAGCCAGGAAAATGGCTTTTTGCCCAGGCAGCTTTTTACATGCTGAAGCTCTTCCTTTTGGGAGCAGAAGTCGGCACTGGCATCGCACACACCAGCACAAGGAGCGTGGCAGGGCTGGGGCAGGGCAGCTTGAGGTAACTCACTGGCAGCACCTTGAAGGAGAGGGGACCTCGCCACCCACTGTGGCCAGCAGGACAGACAAAGGGCTGGACAAAGGACAGACGTGCAGCACCAAACCATCCTCACTTCACATTGCTTTAGCAGCGATAGCATTTTCTAGGAGTCCAGTTGCAGCTTCACACTTGGCCAATGCTTTTCTCCAACCAAGTGACTTCAAGGTGCTTAGAGGACACTTTGCTCCCGAGCAAACCTCACCTGAAACTCCTGGAAGTGTTTCGAACCCCAGCAAGCGTTTGCTCCCTGCCTTCTCAACCTTGCCCCGCAGCAGGCTGGCAGTGGTGAAATTGTGGAAATTCAGGGGAGCTGGCATGTGCTTGGCCTGGTGCATCTCTGGGGGGCCAGTTTAGCTAATACTGTGCCGGGAAAGGGCTGAGGTCAGCCCCATAGCCCTCTGTCATTGACAGGCATCTAGCATGGGGGCAAGAAAGCCTGGAAATTGCTCCTTAAGGGAAGCTATAAATAAAGCAGACCAGCTTTCAGAGACCAGTGAAACCCCATGCACAGAAAGGACTGTTGTTTGACCCCCTCCTTGCCCTGATGTGTCCCATAGTGTGTCAGAGAGGGCTCAGTCCTTCTGTCTGGGACTGGGGCTTGCAAGGTCACAGCAAAATCCTTGCAGGAGACGCCCAGCCCAGCCAGTTCAGCCTGGTGTCACTTCTGCAGCACCCACTCAGCTCTCCAAGGCCACAGCACCTGCGACCTGGGCCCTGCCAGGGAGTTTTGCCCCGCTTTTCCTGCTTGCTCCTCACCAACACCATGGGGCAAATCCTCACCCAGCCATGAAAATGGCTGCAGCACCCAGAAACCCCTCTGTGTGGGCTCCCATCACCTCCCTGCATCCCAGGCCGTGGCACCTTGGATGGGGTGGCTGCTCCCCAGGGAGCACACGGCTGGGACGGGCAGCCCCGAGGGGGGTTTGGCAGCACGCTGCCTGGGAGGCGAGGGCTGGAACGGGGCTTTGTTTGATGTCCTGTTTATCCTGCCGAGAGAAACAGAGGAGTTCAGTGTGCAGGAATCTCGCGCCCTTACCCCGCTCCCCCCGCCGCATGAAAGCTGCTGAGCAAACAGGAGAAAATCAAAGGCGATTGCTCCCCGCTGGCAGCCCGCTGGGTTTCCGCACCGCCGGCCCCGCTGCCAGCTCTTACATAAGCCACCGGCTCGGCCCGGTGCTCTACTTGAGGCTTTTTTTCTTGTAAACCAAGCAACTGCCCCAGCAGAGCCTCTCCAGGTTCCTGCAGCTGTGCTACCCCCCCCTGCTCTTCAGGGAAGACCCCTCTCCTGTCTCCTTGCCAGCCTGGTGGGTTATTCTCCCCCTGTCAAATAAGATGTGAGTCCCCTTGGTACACAACTGCGCTACATTCAACCAGTCGTTGGTATGGCAGGGCATGGCTGGTGGGTGACAGCCAAGCCAGGGTGTCCCAATGGCATCCTGCAGTCCCCAGACTCAACCCAACACCATAAGCTGCCACCATCATCTCATCCTATCCCATCCCGCCCTCGTTAAAACTCAGCACCGGGGAGGGTTACCTTCTCCTGCTGGAAAAAGGAGATGCTTCAGCCCAAATCTGAGCTCTGTAACATCAGGCCTCACTTCTCTCTGCTTCACAGCCAGACCATTACAGTGGCAGTCACAAGAGGTGGCACTGGTGTGCGTCCTCTCCACCAAACACAGCCTGAATCACCGAGGCAAACTGTTCCTGCTTTCTGTAAGGGTGTCTCGATCCTGTCATCTTTGGCTGTCGAGCAGTCCCCAGGTGTAAGGGTGTCCCCAAGCACATGCCCTGCGTGGGTTATGAGGATTCATTTCCTTATCCCTCCTGGGCATGACTTCTCAGAAGAACAGGAATGAAAACCCTGCAGATAGAAAAACACCCAGGAAAGAGTATTAAATCCTCTGCCCCTCACCATCAGACATGGCCTCATCTTCCCCTACAACACAAGGTTATTCTCTAGTTTAACAAGGTGACAGCTGTCAAAGGAGGACAAGGAAGAACGATGTCACCCTACCTCCCCTTGTCATCCCCACCCCTTTTTTTGCTCTCTTTGCATGCCTTTCACCATGAGAAAAGGAAGAAAGCAAAGTTTCCTGCTTTGAGAGGTCACTGGAAGCCAGTGCACGAGCAGAGACTGCTCTCAAAGGCTCTATACCCCACCCACCCAGCCACACCAGTCCCACTGCCCTGTGAGGTCTCCCAGGCAAAGCTCCCCAGTCCATTGCTTTAGCAGCTCCATCCAACACCACCTAGACCTGCCAGCCATCATCAACACTCTACCATCCTCTCCCACACAAAAGTATTCCTCTTTTTTTTTTTTTTACTCTGTTTAATAAGTTCTGTTTAAAAGCAACAACAACAACAGTATCAAAATGCTTTTTTCCTGGGTTTCATCCTCATTCACAACTAACAGCATGGACACCTTGTTTACCTGTGCATTCCCTGTGCCCTCAGTAGGGAGCTCCTCACTTCCCAGCATGCACAGTGGAGGGATTAGATCAAATTAGCTGATACTTGGAGCTGTGGCAGGATCAGGCAAATCCTGGCTTGGCTATTTCTCTTTAGACTACATCTTGCAAGCAGAAGGGCTGGAAACAATTTTGCTTTAATTGCTTTTTAAAATGCAGCCAGCTGATGGTTTGGTAACCCAAATTCATGACTCTTTCCACAGCTCCAGGCTGCTGGCTTGGAAAACAAACCCAAGAACATCCCAGGTAGTGAGGGACCATCCTGCCTGACTTACCGAAGTGTTGGGCGTGATGCCCAAGACAGGACTGGCCAAGAGGGACACCTCAAGGATGCCAGGCCATCAGCTGCCATTGTTGCATGTCCTGTCTGCTATCCCCTGCCACTAGCAGAAAGTTGTCTCCATTCCTGGCTGTGGTAGCAGCTCAAAAACTAGCCAAATAGGACTTGGGGAGCCCAGGGCTGGCAGGGACATTCAGCAGGTTGGTCTCCAGTCCCAGGAGTTATTTTTGGTTGGAGAGGTTCTAGGCAACGGGTTGGCTGCTCCTGAAGAGCACTTGCTCAGCATAGGACAGCCAGAAATAAAGGACAATTTGCAAGTGCACCACAGCCTGAGGTGTCAGGGCCACCATGCTCAGAAACACCCTGGTAAGCTTGGAGAGCCCATGAATACATAACATGGTCCACAGCTTCCCTGGAGAGCATGACATGGTCTTTCCAGGGCCCAGGTGAGACATGCCCTGCCCACACATCCCTTTGTCACTCGGTCCTTGAGGGCTTCTCCCATGGACCCGTGTCCAGGAACATCCAAGCTGCTCCTGAAAGGTTCATGGGTTAGGCAAGCAGGGTCCTTTTCTTACTGTCTCTCACCTTGACATGCTGTGAGACTTCCTACTAGTCCTTTCACCTCTCCTCCTCCATGGCAGTCACAAGGATTGCCATCCACAGTGTCTGTGATATCTGCGTGCCCATCAAACTGAGGACAGGGACTGACAGGGCTACAGACCTGTTTACAGACTGCTTACAGACCTGTGCACTACAGCAGGGTTTTAATACATCCAGGCTGACTCTCCTGACCTGAGCGGTTCATTCGTCGCACGTAGTCCCCACCTCTCTACAAACACCTACATGCTCAGCACCCCAGGGTACCAAGCTGCAGAGCTCTGCCCCAAAACCAGCCACATCACAACACGGAGGAGTTAAGGCTGTCCCGAGAACCTCGGAAACGTCTCGTGAAGCAGGCTTGTTTTTCTGTTACAAAGTAATTTGAAATTCTTGGAAGGCAATCAGGAAAGTACAAAGTATTCCAGCTCAGGACAGCCTGGGACTCATTCCTTAGAGGCACAATGGTTGTTTACTCAATCCCTCATACATTAATATCTAAAAATTCATGAGTTCAATTGTAAACAAGAAGTACTGACTTTACAGTGTTGTCTATTTAACAATAGTGGTTCCAGCCTGAATGCTGATTTTTGTTATCTTTCTTCTAATCTTGCTATGAGAGGGTCAAGATCTTGCAAAATTATGGGAAATACTTCAAGCTCATTTATGTCTGGTTTTGAAACGCATCCCTCTGAAACCCAAGGCCAAAGAAAGACTATTTCAAATCAACATCGAAGAGTACAGGCAGGGAGAAGAGCTGTTTGTGCCAGCACTAGCCTCTGGCTCGACAACAAATGAGAAAAAGCCGGCCACAGATACATTTGTGCTGGAAATCTGTAGAAGATTCCTAACAATGAGAGGGGGAAGGTCCTCAAGGCAGTCTCCCGAGAGGACAAGCAGACACAAAATAATCCAAGCCCAACCTGTTTCCAAGACAAAGCACAATTTGTTTCTGGAAGCACTTGTACAAGCAGGTTGCCTGTGGTGAGCAGAGGTCTCATCTTCATTCATCAGCCCAAGGATTATAAGCCCAATGGTCCAGGACCCATCCCAACACTTCATCTGAGGAAAGCCTCTGAAACTGCATCTCAATGGCAAGGTGGTGAGCCCAGTTTCCTCCCCCAGAAAGAGCTGCGGGGTATGAAGGTGGAGAGCTTGCAGGATGGACATGGTCCAGAGCTCATCGGAGCTCACCTGCCCTTCCATCTTTGCTGACTGGCATTGCCACAGGCCCTTCTGATGTCAGGTCTGTGCAGCCCTGAGCTCCTCAGTTGGTCCCATTTAAAGACCTCTCTCCCTTTTGGGTCTGATACCTGTCAGGGGGAAGGAGCTGAGGCTGTGGGCTCCAGGAGGTTCACCAGGACATTCCCAGCTAGGCTGGCTGCATTTCCTGGCTCATTTACAGTTCTACATAAACACACTGCTGCTTCAGGCATTTTCATGCCAGGGAACATGGGTTTAGCTCAGCTTTCTCATCTCTCCTGAGCAACCGTTACTTGTTTTGGTTGCTTAAACAAGATGAGATCCATCCCTCTTGCTTGCAGAGTCGGAACAGATCAGCCAGCTCCACCCTCATGCTTTCTTGCACTTGTGTGGAGCTCAGACATCTCCAGACAAGCCATTGCTCCAAGCGGGTGAGGAGAAACAAGTCAGAAGAGTACCTTCATGGGTGATTAGGGCTATGTATGAAACCCCATTTGCTGCTTCTGGGGACAGAGCCTCAGGCTGTGACACAGCAGGCTGCATGCTAACCTCAAGGAAGCCAGCGGTGCAAGAGGAGGAGGGAGCTTCCTCGAGCAGGACATTCATGTATCTTTATCTTTGCTGCTGTCAAAGGGCAACAGCTGAGATTGCAGCATCTTGGAAAGCCTCCATGCAAGCTATCTCCCGAGGACATCAACAAGTCTGGAAAAATCACCTTCACTCTCTTGATAAAGTGAACAAATGAACTCTGAGGCAGGTTTCCAGGGAGCAAGCGCTTCTACTGTTTAGAAATACCTCAGCTTACATTTGAGTGACGTCTTTGGCTTGCTTGAACCACAGGAGATGCACAAGTCTGCTCTTCTGTTGGGGTTCACCACTGTTTCAGCTGTGACTTTTGCCCTGAAGAAACCAGACAGACGGGAGGGTTTATGGGGTGGCCAGCCAAGTGCTGCCAAATCACTATCAAGCCCATATTTTTAACCAGTGAAGAAACTGGAGAGGAAACACTCCACAATTCACTCACTCTCCCTTCCTGCCCCATGAACAACAGCAGGACATAGCATCTGAGAAAGTCCATTAGCCTTTGACCTTTACTGCTGCCTCTTCAGGCAAAGAGATCTCACCAAGAAGTCACTGCTGCATCAAAACCTGCAATGCTACAGCCATGCAAGACATGGCATCTGGCTCCCTGTTCACTTCAGCAAGCAACTACTTCCACGGGCATCACGGGGACATTCATCTCCATGACTGCACACAAATGTTCTCATTGGATGAGCCCAAAGCCTGTCTCTAAACACTGGCCCCCAGCCCACCTCACCAAGGAGGACACAATCTGCACCAAACCTGGCCAGGACCATGCTGATGCCGCTCGGGCTGATAAATACCCTTGTTATGATGAAGAAACAAACCCATCAGGTTCCCTCAGGCTACGGTGAGAAAGGCTCTTTCTGCTCCCTGCATGGGTTGGAGGTCCCATCCCGCTGGCTGTGGGCAGGGTGGGAGCTCCTCCCTGACCACCGGTGGTGACCGCAGCGGAGCACAAAGCCAAACTGCTTTTATGGCTTCGCCTGCCCAGATCCCCAGCTCTCACCCATCCTGCTGGTCAGCCCAGCCTGCCCGAGAAGGCAGGTCCCTGTTTGTCTTGGATGACCTCCTGCCGGACCACAGCTTTCCACAGCGCGGCTCTTCTGCGCTGCCAGAGAGCGGATTTCCTGCCGTTTGATCTAAATTTGCCCATCGTTTCACCGAGTGCCTCCCGATTTTCCTTCATCAGCCCCGACCTTTCCATCAGGGAGGTGGCTCCACAGCCCAGGGCTCTTTAGCAGGGAGACGGAGGAGAGATCTGCTGGTCAGAAAGCAAACGCTGCTGGTCCTCTGTCCCTGGAGCTGGAGGGGTGGAGAGGACCTTCCCTCCCTTCCCAAGGCAGATCAAGCGTGGACGTGCAGTGCCCTCTGCTGATGTGGCCTCCAAAGGAGATGCAGGAAGGAGCAGCACGCAGGGCTCGGTGGCTTTGCAAAGCTCAGGGGCCTCCAACCTCCCTGCTAGCTCTTGGCCGGCGAGGCAGAGACGATGCATTTCTCTCTGTCGATAAAGTGCCATTAATCTCAGCTCTCAGAGCAGCCGTTTGAGAAGACAAGCTGGTAGAAGAGGTCAGGGTGGTCCCATCAGCCAACTCCACACCTGCAGTTTACAGCTACTTGAAGAAACCAGGGTATCTTCACCACTCTCTGCAGTCCTGTCCACTAGGCTTGAGCTATGCTTTCCTTCCCCATGCAATGGGGATGGGCCTGGACAGGCTAAAGAGTTGGGAGGAAAGGAACCTAATGCAATTCAACAAGGGCAAGTGTGAGGTCCTGTACCTGGGGAGGAATAACTCCCTGCACCAGTACAGGCCAGGGGCTGACCTGCTGGAAACCAGCTTTGCAGAGAAGGACCTGAGAGTCCTAGTGGACAAGTTCACCATGAGCCAGCAATGTGCTCTTGTGGCCTAGAAGTCCAATGGTGCCCTGGGGTGCATGAAGAAGAATGTGGCCACCAGGTTGAGGGAGGTTCTCCTCGCACTCCCCTCTGCCCTAGTGAGATCACCTCTGGACTACTGTGGCCAGTTCTGGGCTCCCCAGTTCATGAGAGACAAGGAATTACTGGTGAGAGTCCAGTGGATGCTATGAAGATAGGCCAAAGAGCTAGCGTGGTGGACAAGGCAACGTTCCCTTCCCCCTTGACTAGAGGCTCCTTTTCCAAAGAGAAATGTGCTATTTTATGGACACCCACAACTCACATTGGAAGAAACCAGTTTTTATTTTTCTTTTCCTCCACTCCCAAATCCACTCCTATTCATTTGGGACTGAAGAACCTAAAGTGAGGTTTAAAGGCTACAATACAAGAAGCAAAGTCCAGACCTAGTTAATAAGATTCACTTTAAGAGATAAGGCCATCCAGAGAATGCTGCCAGTGTTATAAACCTCTATCAATCTGACCCCCAGGAGGTTTACGTGGCACAAGCCATGTCCAGCTAGTCAGCCATCTCCTGGCCCTGGACTGATACTTCCTCCTTCCCCTGACTGCAAGGACTGCATTTTCCTTATCTCTGCTGCAGGGGAAGGGCACTGCTAACATGCAGTGCACTTGAGTTTTGATTGCTTTCCCTTCTCCATTATTTTTTCCAGGACTTCTAGGAGATCAGGACACAAATCAAGTGGAGAAGGAGCTGGCTCAGCTTTCTACTTGATTCCAAGGCAGGGTTTTCTTCCTCCTCATTTCTAGCCATGTCTTTTTCTAGCACAGCGAGTCCCCTTCTCTGGGTACCAGCTCCACCTCTCTGCCACCAGTCCCAGCTTGTTACATACCACACTTACCATCCTCTTGGATGGAGAAGACCTCTGTGCCATCACACCGTGTCTCGGTCTCCTTGGTACTCCTCCAGCTGAGACAAGTGTCTCAGAGCCTGGCTGCTGTCTAACGGATGACAATAATGCCACACTTTAGGTAAATGCAAAAAGAAAACAGAGCCCCACAAATTCTCCTAAGAGGAAGAAATTAGGCTCAGTCACACAGACCTGATGCCTCCTGGCATTAAACCTTAATTTTTTTTAAGGAGCATCCCCAAACCATCTCCTTCCAAGGTACTCACATCCTTTAGCACAAATCTGGGGATACAGCTGGAGGCTGTGACAGGGGCACCACCAGGTACCCATCCCTGTTTCCATGACCCTCATACCCTTTTGCCAAACCCCACCTCTGGCCCCCAACGTGCTGAGAGAGCACGGCCGGTATCTCTGTATTGCACCTAATCAGGAGATACCCAGCCGGCAGAACTGCCACCCCTCTGCGCGAAGTATCTTCCTGTTATCTCGCACCTGCTGTAAAGAGCTAGCAGGAGAAATGCTGAATCAGGAGTGCTCAGCTGGAAGAAATTCATTTGGTTTTTAGCACCGGCGTGGTCCTGTGCCAGCTTGAAGTGTCCCCACTTGGGGAGCGGAGGATTGCCTCGGTAAGTGCGGTTCAGTGCCTTTCTCCCTGGGGAGTACCTTGGTCCTAAATCGAGGTGATTTGGGCAAAGAGAAGGCCAAAGGGACCCACAGTACACCTTTTAGCAACTTTAAATTATTTCTTAGAACCTTTTGGCCTCTCCTCCACAAGCCTGCGACAAGGTGCCTTGGCTGCTGATGTTACTTGCAGCGGCAGTGCCCAGGAGCTCCCATCTACACCCAGGGCTGATGCCAGCCCCATTTTCTGTACTACTGATGCTGTCACCAGCATGTTGTCAGCCCCAGGGAAGTCAGCAAACCCCACGGCCACTCCTCAGGAGCCTGCTTGCAGCAGGCAAACAGTTCCCGTTTCCCTGAGCTCAGCAGCCCTGCCTGATAAAGGATGGGAAGGAGCAGCGCAGAGAAAAGGAGACGAAAATGCTTTCGGTGCTGGCTCTTCTCCCATCAGATAAAGAGTGCACGGCTGCACAAAGTCCCCAGGGTACAGCTCTGGGGTGGCCCTGTGGCCCTGAGATGCGGCCAAGCCAGGCAGCAACAGCTAAAAGCTGCTGCTTTCCATCCCACCAGGGCACTGTGGGGCACAGGAGTGGTTCCTGAGCATGGGAAGGAGAAGTGGCCATCCAAACCCCTCAGCCTGCTGCACTAAGAAAATACCTGCTGGCACCAGGGTGATTTGGGGAGAGGAGGCAGGACACCCTGCTGAAGCTCATATTCCAGCCACGCCAAGTCTTTACCAAGGCTCACCTCAGTAGATTCACTCCACTGCTAAAAGCAACAGACAACAAGCTTCATAGTGTCGCCAGTACCTGTTCACAGGTGTGTTCCCTGCCTCAGTTTCCCCAACTGTCCAAATCACACCCCACCAAGCCAGCCTGGGCTCTTTTACATCTTGGGGCTACTCCAGCCATGACCAGCATGATGTGGGCAGCCCCACAGCCACCTCTGCCAGGCAGGAGAGGAGGTCAGCAGGCGAATAAGGCATGCCCCTGCCTGACCCCTCACTTGCCTCTCCCACCTGGGTGGCCATGGGGACCAGGGAGCTGAGCTAGCCCAGAGCCAAGAAGCATCTCTAACAGACACCCAGCACTGCATGAAACACTCCATGTACTGGAGAGTTTCTGCTACATCTGTTAAAGATGCTGGACCCACTGCTGAGGGGGTCACTTTGTCTCTTGTCCCCAAGTTATCAGCACAGGAAGAATCTACCTGCGTGCCTGTGGTTCTCGCAGGGCGACATTGCCATCTGCTGCCTGCTGCTCGGCAGGACACGCCAGCCTGCCTCTGCCACCCAGCCCTGGCCCTCAGAGAATCATAGAATGGTTTGGGTAGGAACGGACCTTTCAAGCTCATTTATTCCAACCCACTGCAATGAGCAGGGCCATCTGCAACTCGAGCAGGTTGCTCAGAGCCCTGTCCAACATCACCTGGAATGCTTCCAAGGATGGGGCATCGACCACGTCTCTGGGCAACCTGGGCCAGGGTCCCACCACCCTCAGCATAATAAATTTCTTCCTTAGATCCAGTCTGAATTTCTCCTCATTTAGTTGAAAACCATCACCCCTTGTCCTGTCGCAACAGACCCTGCTATGCTCCCATATTTCTTATAGGCCCCCTTTACATATTGAGAGGCCAAACAAAGTCTCCCCAGAGCCTTCTCTTCTCCAGGCTGAACAACCTCCATCATAGCTTGGAGGGGACTGTCCCTGTGGCAACCCTCCTGCACCATGTACCACAGGTGCTAGGGCAGCACCCAGGCCATCTCCACACAGAGCTGCCTTTCATGGATGTTCCATCTGCACCAAACTCTGTGGGCAGCACAGAGCTCAGCACTCCAGCCCAGCAGAAAGGAGTGCAAGTCCCACCAACCACCTCCAAATCTACCTTACTCAAGGGCTGTGTACATGGCTGGTATGAGCATGCAATCACCCAGTAGCGTGGGGACAGCAGTGTCCCAAACCGGAGCCGTGTCTCTTGCCAACAGCCTGGCCTTGCAAGAACCAGTCTCACCACTCTGAACCAACTCAGAGCAAAACCCTGGCACCAAACGCTGCCCTCAGCTCTGTTGGTGACTCACCAGCTGAACAGGAACACACACCTCCAGCTCTTCTGCCTTGGGTTCCTCATCTCGAAGCACAAAGATGGTATTTTTTAACTCACAGCCACACCGAGGCATTCACTTATTTTAAACTTTAAAGCACCTACATAACATTTCTACAGCTTAAGATAGAAGATGCCATCAAAGGGAGGAGAAGAATAGCAATTATCTGCAGTTCAGAAGATTAACCTTTAGAGAGGAATTGTCTTTGTAGCTACACTGGTTAAATGCTTTTAAGCTGATCTTTCCTAAGAGGCTGTGCAGCTTATAATTGAGATTACCCACCTGAGACAGGAGGTTTCCACAAGCAGGACTGGGTTTATAGGTCACCAGCACAGACTGAGGCTGCTGGTTGCTCTGATCTTCGAGAAGGACAGGACCACAGAAGATGGCATGGTAACAAATTGCTGGAGGTCACTGCAGGCAAAAAACAGACTAAAAATATGGATTTCCCTTCCCAGTTAGTTATGTAATCATAGAAAACACCTTTGGTTGGAAGAGACCTTTAAGATCATCAATTAACGCAGCACTACCAGGTCATCACTAAACCATGTCCCTCAGCACCACATCTCCACGGCTTTTAAATCACTCCAGGGTTAAAAAAAATCATACCTTTAAACCCCTTCACCAAAGCCCTGGGCAACCTGGGCCAGGCCTTGACAACCCCTTTGGTGAAGAACTTTTCTTAATGTCCAACCTCCTCTGGCACAACTTGATGCTGTTTCTTCTTGTCCTATCAGCTGTGATGGCGGGGACTATCCCCAAAGTCTGGCTGAAAGTCAGCAAGAGGCATCACACTGTATGATCTGCAGAGGGGTCTAGGTGACTTCTTACATGAACTCTAACTCTAGATGATTTCTTACATGAACTCATGAACAGAGCAGAGCTTCTCTAGGAAAGAGCATACGACATTGTTTCTTGCACGAACTGGTGGAGAATGCTGGGGGAGAGCAGGGGGAAGGTGTGCAGCAGGCTTTGTGTGCTGGCTTTTCAAGTTCCTTGTCCCCTGTGTCCTGGACAGACAGTTTGGACACAGACTGATTGCTAGACGGGCCACTTGGCCTCGTGTCTTGGTGACCATGAAGGAAACTGTGAACGAGTGAAGTCAGCTGTGTCTGAGAGCAAAATCACCCTTCCCTCCTGGCAGGTCTGGCACTGAGATTTGCTGTGCCATTGCCAAATGCTGCAGCATTATTTCCCACATTTCCCAGGGGTGTCCCCTCCTCTGGGGCTGTAATTTGGGTTCCCGTCTGCCTTTGTGCCTCTGACGGCTCCTGTGACAGGCCTGGGAGCAGCTTGGGCAGGGTATTATTTGGGCTTCCTCCCATCACTGCTTCTCTGTGGGCAGGCAATGTGGTTTTCACCCCATAACCTCACCCTGGCGACCAGAGGAAATACCAGGCAATTTCAGTTCAGTACAGGGACTGCGAGGAAAAAGGGAAGACTTCACAAAGAAAAATTAAAAAAAAACATAAATAAAAAATGCCCTTACCTGCATGTGGATTTTGTGACATCTTTTTCTTCTTGAATCACTGTTTTCTCACCCAGGTCACATGGCTTTGTGCTTTCTTAGTATGTGGCATCTCATAAGGCTTTTTCTTGGCAGCATCTTCAGCACAGAGCTCTGCTGAAGTGAGAAAGCAGCCCGCGAGAACACGTTACTCACGGACCTGAGCAGGGAGGACAGTTTGTTATGTTCTTCCCTGACAAAATTTATCCCCTACTTCAGGAGTCTGAAGGGGAGAATGATACTCATCAAAACTGCCTTTTTCTTCGGCAGTATTTCTTTTTTGTTCAGGCTGGGCAGAGCAGCATGACTGCCCTGGGCAGTGAAAGAGCTGTGCATGAGGAAGGACCCCCTTAGATACCCCAAAACACCCAGCATAGCTGCAGAGTCCAGCAATGCTCTCTGCAGGTGCCCTCCTGCCTCTCTGCAGCAGTGGTCTGCCTATACACCACTGTCCAGAGCTGGCTTCAAGCTATTCAGCAGCCTCTGAACCAGGCTGCTGGGGGATACCAGTAAACCAGCACCCGAAGAGGAATTCAGCACCCAAAGAGGAATTCACTGCACCTCTTGTCAGTGAGAGGAACAGGGCTTCTCCCTTTCTCTGCTGGGGTTTGCAACTGGTTTTGCCTTTCTGAGAAGTGGCTGCTCAGATGCCCTTCTCCCCACGCCCTCCCAGGCCTTGCAGCAGCATGGGGAGCAGGTACACGTTGCTCTTCAGACCCCTCATGCAGCATGAGCTCCCCTCATGCACAAGAAAGCAGGGTAGGGCCCGTTGACCTGCTTGCAAAATTGCAAAGAGCATCGGTGAAAATAAAACTGTCAGAGGCCAAACCTCTGCTCCTTGGCACTGCACGTCCCACAGACAGCAAGCCCACTGGCCACTGACTGCCTCTGGGCTCAGAGTTTCATTTTAATGTTCTTTAAATGTTCTGCATAAAAGATGGGAAAAGAAAGGTGGCTGCATTGCTGCTTCTGTGCCGTGGGCCGGGAGGCAGCTTGGCTTGCCCACGTCTGCTGTCGGCAGCACACACGGCATCTGCTCTGCTGAACCAGCCCAGAGGACCTGCCAGGCAGCTTTCCCACCTTCACCACCTCAGCTCCAAGAAGATGTCCTTGGATCCTCACCCTCTTGCTATTTTAATTTCTCTGGAAATGCTCTGTGTCGCCAGGTGACCTTTATTAAGATCAGATTTTTTTCTTTATACTGCATGATTCTGTGTTAACATGGAGCTCTTTTGCCTGCTGGGCCCTCCAGAAATGGGAGAGCAGCTACTGCTTGCTTGGAATTATAACACATAAGCTCTTTAGTCCTCAAGAGAAACAGCCACCAGATCTGAAACCTGGAAGAGCATTGGGGCCTCTGTAATTAATAACATCTGCATTTTGCTTCCTGGTGTTTCTGTATTTAAAAAAAAAAAAAAAAAGTGCAGGAAAATAGTTACTAAAGCATAGAAAATAAAAATCCATGCTTTCAAATAAGCATCGTAGCCATTAGAAAAAAGCAAAGAGCTGATGAGATCTAAGCATAAATCAACGTGACCAAAGAGAAAACCAGCTATACATTAAGAAACAGCTGCCTGGTTGCCTTCTGCTCCTCACACCTGTGCCCTCCTACTCCAGAATCCAGGTCCTCTACAGCTGTGCGGAAGCCTTAGAGATGTCCACGTCTGATGCAGGCAAGGAGCATGGCAAGCCTGAAGCATTCTGAATGCCTGGACCAGGAGTACTCCCATGGCAGCTTGGAGGAGAGGAAGGTGGTCCGATGTGCAATGTCTGGAGAGGAAGACGATGGCAGTCCTGATGAGAAGGAAATCGAGAGCAACCACAATGGTCCAAAGAACAGCCCAAGGGAGGATGTCTTCCACAAAACCTTTACTCTCATCAGCATTAATAGTGTGGCCAGGATGCTGAAGCTGCTGGTGAGCCTTTGTGCCCTGGGTGGCGAGCCCAGACATGGGGAATCCCTGTGCCAGCAGCACCCATCCCAGATGGACATCAGGGTCGCTGGCCCCTGTGGCACCAAGGACACCACAGAAACCCTGGATAGCAACTCTGGGGAGGCATCTGGAGATGACATCTCCAGTCATGCCACCCACATAGCCAGCACAAAGGCCATCCTCAACAGGCACCAGCAGCTCCAAAGCCTTCAGCACCCTCGTGGGTGAAGCAAATACACACCAGGTTTAAATTCCACATGGAAATGGGCAAGGAAAGCCAAACACAAATCCTCCTGTGCTGCCAGTGAGATGAGTGCTGCAAACCACAACCCTTTCACACAGAGTACACTGGACACAGTAATTACAGGCAAGATATTTGCACCCTTTGCTCTCCTCTCAGGAGAGCCCTTTTCTGAAGCAGAAGTGCACCGAGTGTTTCTACAGCAATAAGCTGCTTTCTGAGACAAGAAAAGGGACTAGACCGTTAGTAAAAATGGCTTTTCTCAGGTACCTGATAGCTGAGGCAATTAAAAGAAAATTAAACTGACATTTCTAACTTGCACTGTAAGAGAGATGTGCAGTAGTGAAATAATTAAAAAGTTACTGCTGGGAACATCCTGTTCTCGCCCGTCTGTTGCCCTTTTGTTCTTCACAAGAAGCATTTTTGGCTTTTTTCTTTCTTTCTTTCCTTCTTGATAATTAATTGCTAGTTACTGCTGCATTCCCAAATGTTAGGACCCAAGGGTTTTCCAAATGACAACAGAAATATTTAGTGGTGGGTACCTGGTCTATCCAGCCTCACTCGGTGACAAATGACATTTTACCAACCAGATCTCCTTGCTCAAGTTATTCACCCGGAGGGCTCAGAACTTCATGTTCTGGTTTATAGCACTTGACTGAAAGGCCTTTCTGGCAACTGCCTGGCAGTGGCTCCATGATGAAGCTGCAATCCCACCTCTTGCCATCTCTTACTGTCCAGCATTGCTTGCTTCCTCACCAGTTACACTGGCGTACCAGCTACAGCTGAGCCTCTTGGGCAGGGGAAGTGGTCCTCTGGATGGGAACCTACCTTGAAGCATCCTTCTGCAGATAGGGCTCACATTGCCAGCTCCCCTCAAGAGCTCAGCTGGCTACCTCTGGAAAGGGACTTCATGGCTGGTTTTCACAACTCCATAAACACCATGCTTGGGAAGGGAGATGCACCCCCAACTTGAGTGTCCCATGGGACCAGAGATGGGTCTGGAAGATGAGGAACACTCAGGGGGCACAGCAGATGTGCCTCAACTACCTTTTCATTGCAGCATGAGCCCTGGCATGTGAGAAAATGGAAAGCCCCTTGCACCTTTCTCATTAGCTAAAAGGCGTGATATTTTTTAAGTGTCTGTTCAGGATCTGAGTCCCAGAATGCTCTCCATATGAACCTCATGCTTCTTGACACAACCCGAAGTCATCCTTGCCCTCATCATGACCTCCAGCAGCCATGCTTGGCTTACTCTTCAGCCTGTCATAAAGGACACCGCTGCCTCTGACCCTTCCTCCCACACCTCCTCCTACGCCAGCCCTACACCAGGTTCATTTGCAGGAAACAACAACAGTATATGAAGATTTCTGATGTTTCCAGAGTGCTCCTGGAATTTAGTCTCCCTCATGCAGAGCAAGGCTGAGTATACTCTGAGCTGGCATTTGGCACTGACCTTCTGGAAGGGAGAAGAGGGCTCTGCAGGGTTTGAGGATGAGCATCCCCACAAGGTAAGCAGATGAGGGATGACGCCCAGAACTGCAGCTGGTGTGTGCTGCTCGAGTCCATATCACTCTGCTTCAGCCTGTCCCACCTCCTGCATGCAAGCTCTTCCAGGAAGGGTTTGGGGACCAGTCTGGAAGAAAGGGAAGGCATGTGCTAGGCTGACTTCATCATTCCCACTGCCAGGGGTGGTGGTGGGCATGGTCACGTTTCATAGGTCTGTACACAGTCAGCCAGCAAAATCTTTGCAAAACAGCAAAGTCACTTAAAACTCTTCCTCAAGGGTGTTTCCTGATGAGAGAAGCAAAAAAGAGAGATTACAACAGACTGTGATATAAAAAGGAAGTCAGGTCAAAAGCGAGGTGAATGCTCAATGCACTCAGCAAGGCTCTGCATTGGAAATTGTCAAAATCCCCCCCAGTCTGCTTCCCCCTTTCAAGTACGAACAAAACAGATCAAGCTGGGACCTTTCCTCGCTCGGAGCTGTCTGTCCTCCTCCATCACAAGAAATCACCTCAGTCTGAGGAAGCACACCCAAGAAGAGAGCTGTCCTCGCCCCCAGTCTGGAGAGGAGCAGAGGTCTTTCACCTTTCTGCCTTAGTGGGTCAGACCTTTACACCAACCTGCACTTTGGGAGGATATCCCACCATGGCTTGGATGGTGTTTCTGGATTTCTTATCTGGCCCTTCACAGTGGTAAAAACCTGAAGAAGAGATGAGCCCTGGTCCCAGACTACCTGGCCTTGCAGTGCTGTTGAAGGCATGTAAAAATATCTGTAAATGATGATATATAAATGCACTTAGAAGTAATGTGCTTGGGTGGGGGGAGCCCGGCTTTGTTTCTCACTCCTGCAGTGATTACTGTCTGTCATTACAAATCGGATGCTGTGTCATAACAGAGAAGGAAGTAATGTCATTAAAACTGGGGATATTTGTTGTGTTTACCTGAACTCCCCTGTCCTGGAGCTATTTTAAAGCTGCTGTTATATCGAAGGTGAATGCACTGGAAATAAATACTCTCTTATCTACTCATTTATGCCATGAACAGGCTAAAAGAAAAATCTCTTGTGCTTTTGGCATGATCTGGAGCAAACCCAGGTATTTTTTCATAGCTTATTTCAGTGTCCATTACCTTCTGCAAGGACTGTGCACCTGCACGCGTTGAGAAGTGAAGCAGGACAAAGCAGTTTATGTGCAGGTGAAGATGGGACCAACTAACCACCTCTCTGCACTCGGGAAACACAGCCCCCAGCCTCCCAGCTCTCTGGGAAAGAAGCACTTCCCAAAGCACACTGCACCAGTTAAACCCCATTCCCAGTCTGCTGGATTCGATGCCAGCAGCCGAGGCAGCGTGGTGTGAAGTGCCCAGGTTATCCCACAGTTCTCCAAACAGAGCTGTGCTTTCTGGCAGGGCCAGCTTTCATCTAACACACTGTGCCAACAGAAATACATCCCTGGGGTTGCAGTGAACCATGCTACAGACTCTTCTCAATGCTAAAGTCAATGTCACCTTTTTTTCAGGCTCCTGGGGCAAACTATTTTGCACAGTCAGCAGATAGACTTCTACAAGCAAGTCTGTCTTCTTTTTAAACAAGTAAGGTATAAATATGAAATTGAGCTAACAGCTGGTCCAAATGCTCCTCAAATGCAAGTACTAAGACATAAATACTAGCAATCTTCCTAAGAGGTCCCACAAGAAAGGTCAGTTAGATCACACTTTAATCTTGGGGCTGGGAGATTGAATGCCGTATCATACCTTCTCCCAACTCCCTTTCCCAAACAATGACGACACGTCATCCATCACTCACATCACTTACCAAGCGAAAGTCTTCAGACCAAATCCTTTAACAACTGCTGACACCTCAGGTTTTAGTATCTCCTCTTTCTAAATTGCTGTCAATCCACAAGGCAATCCAAAAGAACCCACTGAAGTCGCTAAACCGTCCCTACTGACACCACCAGCAGCATTTTCAGGAGGAGCACCCATGGTCAAGGATACTGAGGAAGCAGAAAATTAGCACAGCCTCTTTCAAGCAAGAGAACAGGGGCAGGGCAAGCAGGACAGCAAAGCATGCTGACTCTTTTGGGGGTAGAACTCATCACACTTAACAAAGAACACCGTTGCATCGAGGAAGATGCTTCTCTCCAAGACACTCCAGGTAGTTATGGGGAAGAGCTGTTAAGTGGCAAGCTGATGACTAGGCTAATTTCTGGTACCTGGTCACGGCTCTGACCCCAGGGACCTATCCTTAAGAGTCCCTTGCAGCCAACAAGATGAGCACTGGTACCTGCTCAGAAACAGACCTGCTCAGAATAAATCACTATTCTGGATTTCAGATTTGATGCACATAAGCAACAACGAAGATAAAACACTTAATGAGAGACAGAGTTGATAGCTCTGCTGTTTTCTTCTAGCAGATAAACAAGAGGTAAGCCATTATATGAACTGCATGAGCACATTCATTTGAGCCTGTTCTCCTCTGGAAAACACCGTTCCCCTGTAGCAGGGGCAGTTCAGCAGCACAGCCACCCTACAGTGAATTCATTCACAAGTGGGCTGTGCTCTGGTGCAGAGACCTGTATCACCTCCTTCATGGACCAGCTCCCAGTCAGAGGTTGCTCTTGCACAAGCCAACAATTTTTTATCTTCTCAGAGCATCAGACACAGCTGGGATCACCAAAATAAAAACACTTTTCCTTTCTATTTCCTCTATTTCCATCCTAGTGGGATGCTAATCATCTGCCGTTCTGTGGGCAAGATCTCAGCTTCTGCTCATTTTCAGTTTGTAAACATAAAAACTGCAGTGGGGGATCCTTATGCCAGCAGCAACTTTATAAGACCAGAGGCAGATCATCACATGATGAAGCCTCCCTTTAAATAAGAGCTGCCTACTCCATGGATTCCAATGCCCTTTGCTTGGATTAACTGCAAATGATGGATTGCTTAGTGCTCCCTGTGTACATCAAAGACTCCTGCTTCAGAACCCTCCATGCCAAGACAAGGCAAATAGTGTAAGAGGATTGTATGCAGAGGAGCGGAAAGACTGTACAGTAGTAGCTTTTCCTTTGTGCAAAGTGCTGTACCTACACTCCACAAGCAGGGGTGCATTTACCAAGCAACACCTTTGTTAACAAAGTAAGAAAATAGTACCGTAGATGCCAAGGACTGGCAGGCGAATCCAGAGTCTGCAGTGCTGGAGCTATTCTAACTTCTTAAGTCTTCAGGCAGTTTTTCTGTGATGGAAATGAGCTGGGGAGAAGCAATGTAGTGAGAGGACAGGAAAATTAGCAAAGATCAAAGTGATCAGTCAGGATCCCCTGCCTAGCTCAGAGGTCCAGCCCTGTGCTTGCATCCAATTGCTTCCTATAATGCTCTGGCAAGTAAGGTTTTGAGCAAGTCACCTGCACAGCACAGCACCAAAGGGAACCACTTCTTCCACAGCCTCACTTGGTGACATGACCTGGTGGAGCTAATAGATACACCGGCTACTCTGAACAAAGAAAAATTACTTCTGCTGAAAGCACACACTTCAAAACCTCTCTAATGAGGCAACACTGTAGAGCAGGTATACTTGCTCACTCTCTTCTCATTTCAGCTAGGCATCGTGACTGGCTGTGTCTGTTGTAGGTTATTGGCAACCTAGACTGACACTGTCAAGGTGTCAGGGGCTGGGAGAGATTTCCAGACCTCTGTACTAATAATGTAAAGCACAGAGTGATGGTCTTTGGGTTAAATTAAGCTCCAAGAGATTTCATGTACCCTGCATGAGAGTTAGTGGAATTTTCTTTGAAGAGGGTTCAACATGCTTTTCCCACAAACCATCACACATTTTAATTACTCCTTTAACACACCCAAGCACTTTATATGCAAGTCAATCTTCCAGGCAAGTGTCTTTTTAATAACCTTTTAGTTAAGCCTAGTAGTTTTCATTTCACCAACCATTTACTCTTCCCATTAAATAGACCTTTGTTCAAAACACTTTCACCATGATGCTCTTACAGGTGCAAATTCCACCAATTGCACTAGATGTTCCCAATTACTGCAACTGTCTAAGCAGAACAGTCACACAACATAAAGGTGTGCATAGTGGTGCAGTTTAATTGGATATTAAACTTCCTTACAGCAAGAGCATCGCATACCTGAGGGAGAAGCAGGATGCTGAAAAGGGGAGACTGTAGCTGACAACCTCAAAATGGGTTTAGAAGATGAGGGTGGAAACTTAATGCACGATAGCTTTTGGAGCGACTCTGTCACCTTGCTATCCACCCTCGCTCCAGGTCATTTCAGATTGCATTGAACAGAACAGATTCAGATTGCATCCTCACAGAACACCGCTGATGACCTGTCTCTGCAGATCATTTATCCACAGTCTCCTTCCAGCCAAGATTTTTTTTCATGCAAAGATCTTTCCTCTCCGAGAGGCTAAGAAGCCCTCAGACAAGACCGACTCTTTGCTAAGGTGTCCCATCAAAAGCCCTTTGGACACCTAAAACCATACTGGAACTACCCGCAGAAGGGAGTTTGGGGAAGTCTCACTCATAGCTGTAGCGAATGCATATGGTGCACATGGTCCAGCCACCCCAGCAGAGGCATCTGCCCAAAGTACATCATGTCAGAGACAACCTAACACATCCCTGTGAAGTGGGACGCAGATTGGTTCACTAATCTGGAGACTCCTTTGAGGAATTAAATTTAAATGACTCATTAGTGAGGCTGGGAGAATTAGTCTCCCATTCACAATCCAGCTGAAGTGTTAGTGTGGACAGTGGTTCAGCTTGGTCCAAGCCAATGACCTCATCTCAAACACACCAGTAAAACACCAGCTCAGCTGTTGCGTGGCTGGAAGATGCTGAACAGCTATCATCATTTTGTACTCTCTGAAATATGCAAAAAAAATGGCACAATCCGTACTATACATTAAATAGCCTGGGAATAAATGCAAAGGTAGATTACCCTAAAGTTTTACTTACATTCTGCTGCACAACTTCCTGCTGAAAAGGCAGGATGCGTTAGAAAGAAATGAGTGAAATTATGGCAGGTGGCAGGGGAAAGGCAGCAAAGCTTTCTGACGTGGAAAGGAAAGTAAAGCTGCAATTTAAGGACAAGCTGGATATTTCTACCATAGTGGTTAACAGTAGATTAGGTGTCATTACTGAGTTTCACCGTTAAAAACACCACTGCTGTAACTGAGTTAACACAAACCTCTACGGAAGTCACAGCCTTGGAGGATTTGGCAGCACCTGCCTGAGTCTGCTGGACTAGTTTCTAAAGAATTTTTTCTTCACTAACCATTTGAATCCAAGTTAAAGTGAAAAGTCTACCATATGCTTTGGGTTAGTACTCAGTCATGCCATAGAACACAGACCATGGTTTCGTTATGAGAAGCTTCTTATGTGTGAAAGTGTTTAAATGGGGAAGATCCCCATGCAATGAGCAGCAAAGGCAGCTTAAATTTGGTCCTCTGCTCTTTGAACTTTGTGTTCTCAAATGTTTCCTCCCGAAACACTCATCTGTGCACAGTTCCATCAGAGACCAATGTATTCAAACCCCTCACCCCAAGATAATGCACCATCATAGCAAAAATAAAGCTTTTTCCATTATTAACAGTCATTCTACTAATCACACGAAAGTGTGTAAGGGATCGTTACCCCTTTAGATAGAAACACTTATGAAATACAGCTGGTAACTCTTGAGTTTATTAAGGAACTCGTTTGTAGTTGTTTTTTCTTTTAAATAAGCAACATGATAGTTCTCCTCCAAATTAAAAAAAAAAAAAGTAATGGAAAGAAAAACTCAGCAGAATGCAAGGAGAGACAGGATAGAGGGACAACTCTGAACCGTTCTGACTTAGCAAGGACCTGCAACAACAAATCTCCAAACCCAGTGCCAAAGAGCCACCCAGTCATAAGGGCAGGGCCAATCTATCCAGTGACCAAGACCACAGAGAGAAGTCACACAGCCCGTGCATCCTTGTGAAAAGTTCTGGCTGATGCATCACCAGTTCAGCGAATTGGACCAGTGCTAGCACACGGGAGCGATTCCAGTCTTCTCAAGTCTCACATTTCATCACTCAGTGGTAATTAGGTAATTTTTTGTTTTCATACAAAGCCAGTTTAAAGCCAGCGAGTGCAATCTCCACCAGCACAACTTGCAGAGATGCCTGCGATGCAGCGTTCCCCGTCAGCCACCGCTGGCAAGCGGGTCTAGACTGGCCAGAGCGCGTGCGGCGAACCGCTTTCTCCAGCCCAACTCAGCAGGCCTCGTTCCGGCAAGAAGCGACCAAGGAAACCCCAACGCCAAATGACCTAAGACTTGTCCAGTTTGTGTGTGCGCTCGTGCCGCCGCAGGGTACCCGACTCGGTGAAGGAATGACCGCAGTAACCGCAAGAGTAGGGCTTCTCTCCGGTATGGATGCGGTGATGGCGCTGGAGCGAAGCCAGCCGGGTGAAGGTCCCTCCGCACTCCTCGCAGTAGAAGGGCCGTTCCCCCGAGTGAGTCTGCTGGTGTCTTTTCAGCCTGAGCAGCTGGACGAACGCCATGCCGCACTCCTGGCACTTGTAGGGCTTGTCCTGTCGGTGGATCACCTTGTGCTTGGAGAGCAGGTTAGGCTTGTCGAAAGCTTTGCCGCACGTCGGACAGGCGTAAGGTTTATAGTCGTCTTCCTCGGATTTTTGGTTCTCTCCACAAGGCTGGTCGGTGTATTCAACAGCGTGCTGGTTGCGGTGCACGACTGACCACGGGTTCCGAGCCATGCCGTTTCCCAGGATCACCATGGAGCGCTCTATCTTGTGCACGTTGCGTAGGTGCCTCCAGACATCGGCCGTGCGAATGAAACCCTTGTCACACTCCGGACATTTGTGCGGCCTGTCACTGGAATGGATGAGCTTGTGCATTCGGAGATTTGCCGCGCGGGAGAACTCTTTGGCACAGACGGGACATCGGTACGAGTTTTCCACGAGGTGAGTTCGCTTGTGTTCCTGCAGCTCGCTCACACCCTGAAAAGAAGAACCACACTTCTTGCACCGATAGGGCAAAGCTTCTTCGGAGACAGGCTCCAGGTCCTCATCAAACACATCGGCAAGAAGGGCGTTTTCATTGTCACCACGTAGTCTTCTCCGTGGTTTCTTGGTCTGCTCAGAGGAACAGCGCTCTAAATCTTTATCTTCACGCTCCAGGTCAAAGTTGGTACTGGAGGGGACAAAAACACCAGCTGTACTCTCACCTCGTTTCTGGTAGCAGGTCTCACAGGTTTCTTTGTCTTCACTCTGCAACTCTGCAGGAAGCTCCTGCTTAGCGGAAGGTCCAGCAGAGCTGCAACGAGGACCACGTGTCTGCAAGTAATTCATGTCTACCTCCTTCTGGAGGCTAGATGTGTGGCCCGCCTGCTTAGTGGTCTTTTTGGAATAACTGGAATGCTTCTCACCTGTGTCACAAATGTTATTCTCAGAGTCCCAGTCCACATTCACATCCATCCTCTGAGGCATACGCTGCATTCATCTTCAGCTCATCGATGATGAGCAGACCAAGAGCTTCCAGTCTTTCGTGGTAAGTCCATCTCATTCTCAGCTCTCTTCACAGTCCACCCTAGAAAATAAAACCACCCACTTCATCAGTGACTTCTCCGATACTAACTTATCACAGTAAAGATATTTTTCTGATTAAAAGAATGGGTCAGACTATAAGTTATGCAGTAGGAGAAACAGAAACATCTACTATTATATATGTAGAAAATATACATTCAGCACACAAAATACAGGCTATGTTTAATAACATTAAATCTTCTATAATAATGCAGCCTTCGTCATAAATAGAAATCGATAATTTCCATTTTAAATTCACCTGAAGATGAGAAATCTGCAGATAACTACGGGGTGCCAACACTTTCGGCAAAGTCCTACAGCATAACTGCCCCACCACAGACCTTCATCCAAGGACTCATGCTTAATCCTTGTTTTTGCCTTGCTAAATAAAAACCAGAAGCACCACTAAGTGTTCTCTTTCAGAAACTAGTTAGTTAATGCCATGAGACCCAGAAACCGTCAGTCAAACAGCCAAAACCAGAAGCAACCTATAGAAATGGGGTCTGGAGAGCTTGGGAGTGCCTCTGGCCACCCATCCTGGCCAGCATTCTTCTAACCAACTTGAGGAGATTTGGGGTGCCTGTGCCACTGCCAGCTAGCACCATGCAAAGAAGACATACAGAAGGAAAGACATTAAAGAGTTGTCCAGAAAGCTCACTAATCATCCTCCCAGGCTTCAAAGCACTGCTAGTAATCCTCCGGTGCTGGCCCACTGGAATAGCTTCAAATTCACTGGGTAAACTCCCTTTGCAGGCCACCCTCAGTAGAAGAAAACACAAGCAGTGGTAACTAGTCAGAAATACCTGTCTGAATCACAAACCTTCTCGTGAAGAAGCTGCTTTCGTTTGTGCCATACCACCTCCTGCACTCGCAAGAGCTTTTCTAGGTTTGTCCCAGCAGCCTCTGTTGACAGCAGCTCCACAGGGAGCTTTTGCTCACCTGGTTTAAACCTGCACTCAAGACTGAATCGCTAAGCTAAACTCCGAAATTGCATTTTTCCCATTCTGAGAGATACCTTGGCTGCTCCCCCGACCTCTATCTTCTCCTTCACGCTCACTTTTCCTATTCCCTTTACCCCCCACGGTTTCTTCACTTCCTCTTAACTGCTTTTGTCTAGGTAAGACTTCTTTAAATACAAGCACATATGTATAAAAACACATGTATGTGAAAACATACACACTTCTGTGGTTCCATGCATACATAAAGCTTGTCTATTTAGTTTCAGTAGGTTTAAATAGCTACATAAATAGCTATAGTGATGTGCATTAAGTGAAAGGTCTTATTCACATCCCAGAAAGACCAGCTTCATTTCAGACACAAGCTGGGCTTTCTTCTGCTGCGATACAGAAAACAAGCTGAATTAGCCTTCTTCATTAGTCACTGCCTGGGACAGAATGGCTCAAGTCACCTTCCCCTCCCAACTTCCCCCATCCCCATTAATTTAATAGCGAGCGCAGGAACCGTTCCTCACCTCCAGCCATGGGCTGAGCACCTCCAGCAGCACCGGAGCCCTGTAACTGAGATGGGGTTTCCTTTGTTGGAAGGAAAAAAAAACTTTTCCAAGGGTGGCTGGCACTGCTTGGCTGGAGAGAACTCCCTGACAAAGGCCCGTCCGGATTCCACGGGGAGGGGGATATTTAAATCACGATATAGGCTTAAAAATAAGGGGTGAGGGAAGAAAAAAGGAAAAAAAAATAAAAAATCTTTAAAAATAAACCTATTTTTTCTTTCCCGGCAGAAGACGACCCCAAACTTTTCCCGCTGCTGCGGGGGCTCAGCCTCCTCGGCAACCGGCGGGGCCGCCCCGTCCCCCCTTCCCCAACCCCGTCCCCGCCCTACCTGCGGGGCTCCAGCTCCGCGCCCCTCGGCCCC